>CATIWM010031317.1:0-24712 GCA_949671775.1 Mallotus repandus | reverse complement strand
TTAATTGTCCTCAATTTTAAATAATTATATACCTTTCACAATAATTATTGTTTACTTAAAAAATATTATTTAATTATTCATACAGAATAAAAATCTAATAACTTCAATATAAATAATTTATTTTGATTCAATAGTATTTTTGTATTATAATTACTAATGATTATTCATAAATTTCTTAATTTATTATATTATTTTATTATGTATTCAACTTGATTATATTGTTAAACTTTTATTAAAAATAGTTATATTTATTTTCTAATTTAATTATGCAATATATATTTTTAATTTTATATTTTAATTATTTTAAGTGTTTATACATACGATATTTATATATTTTTTTTAAAAATGATGATGAATTTAATTTTGATTATTTTCATTCAATCTTTTTTTTAATAAAAATGATAGGATATAACAATAAAAATATTATATGTATCGACAAAATTAATATAAAATAAATAATTAAAAAGAATACATTATATGTATCAATTGTTTTGAAAAATCAATTTCTATCAACTTAAATAATTATATATATATATATATATTTTAAAATCAATACATTCTTTTTAATTATTTTATTTTATATTAATTCTATCAATACATATAATATTTTTAGTTTTATATGTATCATTTTTATTAAGAAAAAAAGAATTGATTGGAGAAAGTCAAAATTAAATTCACCATAATTTTTTTTAGAAAATGTAAATATCATATGTATAAGCACTTAAAAGCCTTAAGCAATCAAAATTAAAATTAAAATTTATGTTGTACAATTAAATAAGCAAATAAATATAACTATTTTTAGTGAAATTTTTACAACATAAGTTGAATGCAAAATAAAATAACATAATAATTTAATAAATTTATAAATAATCCTTAGTGATTATAATTTAAAAAGTATTAAATCATTTTTTTTGAAGTTATTAGATTTGTATCATATATGAATAATTAAGTAATTTTTAAGTTAATATTGATTGTAAAAGGTACATTATCATTTTAAATTTAGGACAATTAAATTATTTAAAATTTTAAACTATTATTAAAGTTAAAGTGAAGTGCAATTATTAAGAGAATTAGTACAAAAATCCATACCCCTTATCTTTTTATTTAGTTATTTCTTTTATAATCTTTTCATCGTTTCAAAAATGTCATTTTGATATTAATGTGCTTTATCTAGTGTTCATTTATTTGTAAAATTTGTCTTGTACTTTTCCTATATCACTTAATTTTACATTGAAGCGCCGTGTGACAGAACATATTTATATAACCAGCATCAAAACTCTAAAATAACCCGCATCAAAAATTTAAAAATCTATTGATACATTTATCTCTTCATTTAATTATCTCTTTAAAGTCTAATATAGTTTCAAAAATATTATTTTGATATTAATATATTTTATTTAGTGTTCATTTATTTGTAAATTTTGTCTCTTAGTTTTTCAAATCACTTAATTTCACATTTAAGAGTATACTATAAATATTAGCATATACTTTTGTGCAATTCTTATGAGAAGGGAAAGATCAGGAAGAAGATGGTGAGGATAGTGATTATGAAGATTTGGCAAAAGAAAATGAAGATGAATCTAACCTTGTCTTGACATGGAAAATACTAAATGCTATAAAGGGTGACACAATGAATAAAGTGGATGTGTTCCCAATATTGAAATTGCTTTGTAAAAAGGTATTTTAGCTAAAATTTGTAGGATCGATAACTAATATTATATAATTTATTGATTTACACATTACTTGTTGAAAGTCTCTTTTTTTTCAGCTCGATAGTAGTCACACTCTTATTATTTTATATGGAGAATATTGAAAAAATTTTAGCTTGTGGTTTTTCTAAATATAAAATATTACTATAAATTTATAATTATTTCATAATAAAAGAAATAAATTCACCCACGCAACGCACAAGCATTTGCCTAATATATGTATGAGAGCTAAAATGTAACTAACTAAGCTACACAATGAGAAATTGTAGTACAAATAAGTTAGTTATAAGAGGAATACAATGGTGAGTTAATAAATATTGTAGTCACAAAAGCTTGTAGCTTAATAAGCTTGAAGCTTGATGAGAAGATGATAATGTTGATGATATTTTGTCAACCCATCTCAAGTTAGAGTATACAAGTTTTATATGGACAACTTGATTTTAAGGTATTAAAAATGAGGTGGTAGAAGAGCTTTGGTAAAGCAGTTTATGAGTTTGTGAAGAGAATAAACTAACAGAAGCTTGATGAGGCCTTATTGAACTTAATGATGTATAACATAACAATCAGTTTCTTTGTGCTTTGTTTGTTTGTGAAATGTAGGGTTCTTTGCAATC
This sequence comes from Mallotus repandus, assembly GCA_949671775.1. Classification (NCBI taxonomy): domain Eukaryota; kingdom Viridiplantae; phylum Streptophyta; class Magnoliopsida; order Malpighiales; family Euphorbiaceae; genus Mallotus; species Mallotus repandus. The sequence continues at coordinate 22,389 of CATIWM010031317.1, read as the reverse complement.
TTAATAACAGAAAGGTTTTCACAATATTAAGAAACTTATCCATGATCAATGGTAAAATTATGCAGTAAATAATTAAGCCACTGTAATTTACAAGCGATAGACGCTAAGGCTTTACCTCAGCAAAAGAATAAAAAATAGTTTGTTATTTTTTAAATTTTTAGGAAACTAAAGCAAGTTCAAGGAAAATTTCATAATCTGTGATAGGCTTATGAGTATTAAGGTAAGTATCAAATTAGAGTCTGAAAAGGCCTGAAGTTTAGCAATATTCATCTTTATTATAGGAGAAAAAGTGTCAAAATAATTAATTCTAGATTTTTAAGTATACATCAATTGTTTAGAAAGTGGAAGGGCAGTGAGTTGCCAAGTGTTATTGTCTTAAAGTACTTGAATTTCAGCATCCATGGCTACTTTCTAGTAGTTATGGTTTGCAACTTCATTGTAATGTTATGGTTCAATAACTTATAAAATTTAAGAAATATATTGTTGATAAGAAGCAAAAAGTTAATTATAACTAAGCATAATAAAAATGGTATAAGGAGTAGTTGGTGGTTTAAAGGTAAGATGATATCTTTAAGATATATAGAAAGTCTTGTAGAGCAAGTTGATTTTTTAATTGGGTTTGAGGAAGAATAAAGATGAGTAAGATCATTAGAGTTGGAATTGATTGGAAACAAAGAAGAATCAAGATAGGATCTATCTATTAATATTCTAGAACATATGTAAAAACAATTACTGTAATAAAATGATTAATATTTGAAAAAAAACCAACATTTGAAAGAGAAGTGGTGAATGTTTGAGCAAAAGGAAAAACATGTTCTATAAAGCGAACATCTCTTGAAATATATATATATTTAGTATTGATATCATAGACTTAACAACATCTAATAAAAGAGGAATAAATAAGAAATACGCATTTAGTGGCTATATGATCAAATTTATATCTTTGGTGAGTAATAGTGGACACAAATGACTGATAATAAAAGACTCATGGATGATCAAACATTCGATGTTTATGGAAAAGAAGTTGATATAGAGTATTATTTGTTATAATTGATAGACTATGATTGATCAAGTATGTAGTAGGTAAAATGCAATCTAATCAAAATTTTATGAGTAAATGAGCTTGAAATCGAAGTGCATAAGTAACATTTAAAATGTTTTGATAGTTGTGTTCTATTGTGTTATCCAGTTGTAGTGCATAAATGTAAGAAGTTTGATGTATTATGCCTTTTGATGTAAAGAAGGCATGCATGTCAAATTATTTCCCATTGTTATTTTTGATGCATTTGATTTTGGTATTAAATTGTGTTGTAACAAAGGAAAAAAAAATTTGATTAAAGAGATTTTGTATCAACTTTAGTTTTCATGGAAAATATCTAAGTATAATGACTTTTCATTATTTCAAAAATTTCATTTTGATATTAATGTGCTTTATCTAGTGTTCATTTATTTGTAAACTTTGTCTTTTACTTTTCCTGTATCACTTAATTTTACATTGAAGCGCCATATGACAAAACATATTTATATAACCAGCATCAAAACTCTATAATAACCTGCATCAAAACTCTAAAAATCTATCAATACATTTATCTCTTCATTTAATTATCACTTTAAAGTCTTTTCATTGTTTCAAAAATATTATTTTGATATTAATATATGTTATTTACTGTTCATTTATTTGTAAATTTTGTCTCTTAGTTTTTCAAATCACTTAATTTCACATTTAAGTGTATACTATAAATATTAGCATATACTTTGGTGGAATTCTTATGAGAAGGGAAAGATTAAAAAGAAGATGGTGAGGATAGCGATTATGAAGATTTGGCAAAAGCAAATGAAGATGAATCTAACCTTGTCTTGATATGGAAAATACTAAATGCTGTAAAGGGTGACACAACGAATAAAGTGGATGTGCTCCCAGTATTGAAATTGCTTTGGAAAGAGGTACTTTAGCTAAAATTTGTAGGATCGATAACTAATATTATATAATTTATTGATTTACACATTACTTGTTGAAAGTCTCTTTTTTTCAGCTTGATAGTAGTCTGCACTCTTATTATTTTCAATAGAGAATATTGAAAAAATTTTAGCTTGCGGTTTTTCTAAATATAAAATATTACTATAAATTTATAATTATTTCATAACAATACAATAAAAAGAAATAAATTCACTCATGCAACGCACGAGCATTTGCCTAATATATGTATAAGAGCTAAAATGTAACTAACTAAGCTACATAATGAGAAATTGTAGTACAAATAAGTTAGTTACAAAAGGAATACAATGGTGAGTTAATAAATATTGTAGTCATAAAAGGTTGTAGTGTAATAAGCTTGAAGCTTAATAAGAAGATGATAATCATGATGATATTTTGTCAACCCATCTCAAGTTAGAGAATACAAGTTTTATATGCCCAACTTGATTTTAAGGTGTTAAAAATGAGGTGGTAGAAGGGCTTTGGTAAAGCAATCTACGAGTTTGTGAAGAGAAGAAACTAACAGAAGCTTGTTGAGGCCTTATTGAACTTAATGATGTATAACATAACAATCAATTTCTTTGTGCTTTGTTTGGTCATGAAATGTAGGGTTCTTTGCAATCTTAATAACAGAAAGGTTGTCACAGTATTAAGAAACTGATCCATGATCAATGGTAAAATTATGCAGCAAATAGTTAAGCCACTGTAATTCAAAAGTGATAAAGGCTAAGGCTCTACCTCAGTAAAAGAATAAGAAATATTTTGTTATTTTTAAAATTTTTAGGAAACTAAAGCAAGTTCAAGGAAAATTCTGTAACCTATGATAGGCCTACGACTATTAAGGTAAGTAGCCAATTAGAGTCTAAAAAGGCCTTAAGTTGAGCAATATTCATCTTTACCATAGGAGAAAAAGTGTCAAAATAATTAATTCTAGATTTTTAAGCATACATCAATTGTTTAGAAAGTGGAGGGGTAGTGAGTTGCCAAGTGTTATTGTCTTAAAGTACTTGAATTTCAACGTCCATGGCTACTTTCTAGTAGTTATGGGTTGCAACTTCATTGTAATGTTATGGTTCACTAACTTATGAAATTTAAGAAATATATTGTTGATAAGAAGCAAAAAGTTTATTATAACTAAGCACAATGAAAATGGTATAAGGAGTAGTTGGTGGTTTAGAGGTAAGATGATAATCTTTAAGATATATAGAAAGTCTAGTAGAGCAAGTTAATTTTTTTATTGGGTTTGAGGAGGTATAAAGATGAATAGGATCATTAGAGTTGGAGTTGATTGGCAACAAAAAAGAATCAAGATAGGATCTATCTATTAATATTCTAGAACATATGTAAAAACAATTACTGCAATAAAATGATTAATATTTGAAAAAAAATGACATTTGAAAGAGAAGTGGTGAATGTTTGAGCAAAAGGAAAAACATGTTCTATAAAGCAAACATCTCTTGAAATATATATTTATTTAGTATTGATATCATAGACTTAACAACGTCTAATAAAAAGGAATAAATAAGAAATACACATTTAGTGGCTATATGATCAAATTTATATCTTTGGTGAGTAATAGTGGACACAAAAGACTGATAATGAAAGACTTGTAGATGATCAAACATATGATGTTTATTGAAAAGAAGTTGATATAGAGTATTATTTGCTATAATTGATAGACTATAATTAATCAAGTATGCAACAAGTAAAATGCACTCTATTCAAAATTTTATGAGTAAATGAGCTTGAAATTGAAGTGCATAAGCAACATTTAAAATTTTTTGATATTTGTATTCTATTGTGCTATCCAGTTGTGGTGCATAAATGTAAGATGTTTGATGTATAATGCCTTTTGATGTAAAGAAGGAATGCATGTCAAATTATTTCCCATTGTTATTTTTGATGAATTTGATTTTAGTATTAAATTGTGTTTCAACAAAGGAATAAAAATTTTAATTAAAGAGATCTTGTATCAACTTTAGTTTTCATGAAAAAAATCTAAGTATAATGACTTTTGTCATTAGCAAAAGATAGAAAAATAATGATGACCAAATATATAAACATTATATATTTGTATTCGTAAGTCCATTTGTACTAAATCAAAGCAATGTTGAGTAACAAAAAAACTAACAAAAAAATAAAAGAAGCTTTTCTTTGTTTATTGAGATGACTAATGTCATAAACAAAATTATAAGATGTAATTGAATGATCTATTTGGCTAAGAGTTTTTAGTCTTAAAGATGAAGGACATCCAAGTTTGTAGTGCCATTAGCATCAACATTATTTAAATAAGAATTGACTATTGATTATTAGTAGAAAAATGTGATATTAAGGTGTTAGAATTTTGGAACTGATAGAGACTATCCTATTCTTTAGTTGTACAAATTGTCTTCCAAATTTGAAGATCTTGAATATAACAACAAAATGGTAAAAAGTAAAAAAGTAATTGCAGGTTTTATTAATTGCTTTTAAGATCAAGGTTAAAAGAAAATGTTAGCACATATAATGCATTATGTAGTTTAAGTTTAGAGGTCAATAGCATTCCCTAATATGGGTGACATGAACATTGTTTATGTTTGGCAGATTAACAAACATGTTAGAAATAAGTTTATGAAAGAAAATTGAATTAAAGAACCAACTATCTAATATGTAGCTCATATATCTACTATCCATGTAGATTGTGAAAGCACGTCAATAAGAATTATACAAGAACAAAATGAAATACCCATTTCTAGCATATTAGTGAAAGTAGTTGAAATGATATTTACTAAAGACAAACAACTAGAAGGTTGAGCATTTGATTGAATAAGAGCCAATAATTGATTATACTGCACTCTGGTAAAAATAAGATTATTTGATTTAGTAGTGATCACTTCTCTATTAATATGTTATCTCTTAAGATCTTTTTCATATGTATTGATTGCATTATTATGAGAAAAATAATTGTTTTAAAATTGATTAATATAACTATTATGATTTTTTATTTAAGGTTTGTATCTAGATGGATAACCATGCTTCTCATAGCATTTATCAAGAGAATGTCCATAGATGACACAATAAGAACATGTTTGCCTTTTTATAGCATTGGAATTGACAAACTCCTTTGGTACATAAGATGAACTTGGTGATCCTATTGCAAAATTATTAAAAAATTTCCTCTACAAGTTAAACCATAGGATTCATTTAGATCCTTTGTTGAACTACCACCAATATGCATTGCATGTTGTAAAGCTAAATCAAAAACTCTATTTATTAATGGAATTGGATCTACAGATAAAATCTAAGATCTCACAATTGAAAAATAAGTATTTAGTCCTTCAAGAAAATAAATTGCATAACCTTAATAATGATAAGTTCGTAAGATCTTTAAAGCATTGCAATTGAATTAAGGAATACACACACAAGTAGGTATTGCTCTCAAAATTAATTAGCTCATCCTAAAGAATTTTCAATTGGATAAAGTAATTAATTACAAACACAACACCCTATTTAAGAAAAAGATTTCTTCTTATACAACTAAAATTCTCATATCTCCTTGTAAAAATCTCTAATGTAAATCTTTCCAAAAATCTTAGTATATTAATCCATATAACACTTTGAGCAATATATGGTGACAAAGACTTCACCAACCAAAGCATCACCATTTTGTTGTAGTGTTCCCAGGCAGAAAAATTATATTGTCACCACTTGGAACTGGCATAGTTCCACCAACAAACTTTAGGTTATGTTTAGAAATCAATATCATTCTCATAGAATGGAACTATTTTCAATAAGAAGTTTAGAAGTGAAAACTAGAGATGAATTGTCATTTGGATAAAAAAGGAAAAAAAGGCTAGATGAAAGATCTTTTAATCATTCCATTGAATGATTTTGATTAACCATAGAAAGAAACAAAAGCAACTATAATTTTTAATGAAGGAAGAAAAAAAAATATGAGTAAAATTTGGTGTTTGACAACCACGAAAGCACACATCATTTTCAATCTCTCGACGAGGACAACTTGAAAATCACACAAAGCTAAAGCTTTAAAAACTCAGAAAACAAGCTCAATCGAATCTGAGGACCAAACAATCATTTTTGCATGTTTATTTTCCGCATTTCTGCATGTTATTTTTATTACTGCCAACAATTGTGAAATTTCGTGTTTGTGTGGTGAGACTAGCAATTTTACATGCAGTCTGAATAATTTCTGCTTTGTTTGATCATATTAAATTGTTATTTTGCATTTTCTAGCCCTAGGAGTGTGAAAATCGCAAAAAAATATCATTTTATGTTAAATCTGCATTTTTCATGATTTATCATTATATTCTGCACTTTCACTATTTTTAACTTTATTATAAAAAAAAATCACATTTTTATAATAAAGTTCACATTTTCACACTAATTTTGTATTTTATAATTAAAAATATCATTTTTGCATCAAGTCTTTGTTTTTTATTTTCAAAAAATATTAAATTTATCATTTTTTGCATTTTCCTCGCATTCATGCTGTTGAAATCAGATTTTGACATGAATTGACATTTTTGCACAAATTTCACTATTTTTACATAAATTCTATGTTTTCGACATAAAAATCACATCTTGCATCATATATGCACTTTTACAATCAACCTTGCATCCTTCCACTCTCTAACATGAAAATAAGTATTTTTCCTAATTTTTGCATAAAAAATGCATTTATAACGTGAAAGTTTACATTTCTCAAGCTAGAGCTTCCATTTCATGGTCCAATAATGCAACCATGCATCTTTTTGTATTTTTCCATCGTTTAGAAATACTTTAACATTTTAGCAATCCTTTTGCTTTCATTTTAATAATCCTACAAGTGCACATAACTATATGTGTCTATCTACCTATTCTCAATTCATTAATCGAACATCCTTTGCCTAATCGTTGTTTTAGTGGATGAATGGATGGAATTGCATATAGTTGTGCTAACCCATATTTTGCAGGTTTATTTCTAAATCTAGGACTAGATTTACATATTCGTACTTTTGTTCTCTTTCGTATGTATTTACAAAGAAAGCGATGTAAATAATTCTTTTTACTTTCCGTTATTATTTATTGCTTGTGTATGTGTATACAAACTATCATACTGAAACTAGGGTGATGCGGTAGCCATACATTGAATATTGTATAATGAGAAATAGCAAAAAAGTAGATTCGATCTTCTGAACCCTGAATCTTTGCTAGGGATGATACTCGTTGAGTGACTCAATGTCGTCCCTTTCACTTTTTTTGCGTGGATAACCTACTTCTTTCTCTTATTATGAAAAAAATTGGAGTACTTATTCTTTCATTCATTCATATAAAAGGAACAAATTAACTCCAAAATGTGCAGAGGACTTGGTTTTTATTCGTAATAACCTTCGGCTTTTGTCAAGGAGCACATCTACATATTATGATGAGAAGACAAGAATGTGGGACATAGATGGAGATGATTTTGGAAGTATGAAAGATGTAGGAGTTATTGAGTTCACTAATCTTTCATTAGATTAACTAGAATTGGAGTTTGTATTTTTTTTAACGAAGATTCAAATCAAAGCACATAGAAAAAAAAAAGTGAAGTAGAAGAAGTACCATGATATTTTTTTTTTGGGAAAGTAAAGAAAATCACCCTATGGTTTCAAGGTTTTACAATTTTAAGTATATGTTTCATTTTTAATTTGGATCCTGTGTTTGTCACCGTTTGATAATTTTTAGTATATGAGGCTAACACCGTTAAATGAGTCCGACAATGTGAACCTCATATACTGAAAATCTTTAAACAATGACAAACACAAGGCCCAAATTGTCAAAAAAGTGAAACACATACTTAAAATTGTAAAACCTTGAAACCATATATACTTTCCCCTTAATTGTTTTTAGTTAGGTCATACAATGTGGCAAACTCATTTAATGGCGTTAGCCTTATATACTAGAAATCGTTAAACGACGACAAACACAAGAGCCAAATTGTCAAAAAATGAAATACATGCTTAAAATTTAAAACCTTGAAATCACAAAGTGATTTTCCGTACTTTCTCCTATTTAATAACATTGAATATTGAACCTAACTTAATCAGTAATATATATATATATACACACACACCGTGTATATGTGTTTCCCCACATTTTCATTTTTTATATTTCTATGAAAAATCATTTCCACATTTTCCCAGTTTCGTGTATTAGTTTCCTTGCATCATAGCCAAAAAGTTCCAAGTTAGAGGATCTTTTTGTCTAAAAACTTGCTTTCTGTCTTCTTTGATCTTTTGAGCCAAGTTCAGGGGGCAAGATGACCCTTTTCTTTGTTGGATTCAAACGCTCTGGGCATGACGTGTACGCCATTTTTGCCACTCATCAATGAAGGTCAAGCTTTTTGGTGCTAACTGTAGTTACTGAAAAGTAAAGCATTCGCAAGAAGGAAGAAAAAAAATCCACAGAAAGTGGCAGAAGCATCCATGAAGCTACTTGCTTCTTCTTGCAATTACACTCCCTACTTACCCACTAATATTTCGATCAAATTCTCTTCATTTCACGTCTCTCCATCACTTTATGCTCCTCACAAATACCCATCTTTTAGTTCTTCTCATACTATCAGTTACAGAACAAGAACAGCAAGAAGATGCAATTTCATTGCCAACTGCACCACTAGCAGCAGAAACGTAGAATTATCATCTACAGAATCAGATTCTAATGAACTTGATTGTGTGGGGACAGGCCTGGATGTGGAGTGCCTCGTCTCTTCTTCCACCACTTCTGATAGCACCAGCAGCAATGGTACTTCATCATCATCATCATCTTCATCTTCTTCATCAACATCTACAGAGACCGCAGTTGAAGAAGGAGAATCGAAAAGGGGTGATTTGTTGGAAATAGTGGTGGAGAATGGAGTGTTGGTTTCGCCATTCTTCTTTTGGGGTACAGCTATGGTGGCAATGAAGGAGGTTTTGCCCCTTACTGGTCCTTTCTTTGTGGCTGCTTTTCGGCTTATTCCTGCTGGTTTGTTATTAATTGCTTTTGCTGCTTATAGAGATAGGCCTTTCCCTTCGGGGCTCAATGCTTGGCTCTCTATAACTCTATTTGGACTTGTTGATGCCACTTTTTTTCAGGTTACATAATTATCTTCCCTCTCATTTACACCATTGTTCATCTTTGTGCAATGTTTTTTTGGTGGAATATATGTAATTGAGTTAAAATTTTATGTGTAAGATCTTCAAATGCAAATGGTTTTCTTGGTTCAAATCAATGTTTATGAATTTATGTGGTTGCGCGTATCCATGTACCAGAATATGTTTGTAATTCCTCTTGTTCTTTCTTGGGTCTGATCTATAATAATGGTGGAACAGGGATTTCTTGCTGAAGGATTGCAGAGGACATCTGCAGGTTTAGGCAGTGTATGTTTTCTTTGTCAATGAGTTCAATTCTTTTGGCATGCAATGGAATTTAGCTTTCAAATTTGTTGTTGCAACTTTAAAAATTTACATTCTTCTCTTTAGCTTCACAAATTATGTTCATAGGTTAGAGTAGATTAGGAAAGAAGTAGCTATTGTTTGGGCATACGGAATCTTATTTTTCACTTCTTTGAGGAATTTATGTTCTTTGAATTTGTGGTCAGCTATATATTATATCGAGTACAATTACACTTTCAAAATTTTGAGGAAAAAGCTGAGAATGGCTTTTCAAAATGGAAGGATTATTCCATTAACCATATTAAGCTAGTCTTGTTCATAATTCAATGCAATATCCACCTTTTGGTATCCTGGTCATTTCAAAATCATTACTACCAAAGGCTAAAGGCATGAATCACAAAAATGCTTCTATTTGCTAGCAGATATGGAGGTTTGAGAGCAGAAGGGCAGGGTTTTTATTTCTCCTCCTCATTATGTTGCAAGTTATCTCCATTATCTTCTTTGACAAGGGCACATGAGGGCATAATTCATAGCTTTCTTACTGCAGGTCATAATTGACTCGCAGCCTCTAACAGTGGCTGTACTTGCAGCATTGTTATTTGGTGAATCCATTGGGTTGATTGGAGCTGGAGGCCTTATTCTTGGTGTTGTAGGACTTCTTCTTCTTGAGGTGTGCACTTGGGTTCCAAACTGTTCTTCATATAAATATAATGTTTGGCGTATATGCAAATTAGCTAATTTACAGAATCCCTAAGCAATTCACTTTCAGTTCAAAATTAAGTTGAGAAATATTAAAATCTAATTGGTCAAAGAGGAGGAAAAAATATTCAAAGACAATAGCTTTCTTGTTAACTACTATTTACATATTGTGCATTTTATCCTGGTGTGTCTAATGGGTGTATTATGATTTCTTATTCTTTGTTTCTCCTTCTTTTCTGCTAAAGATGTAGTCAAAATGATTTCTTATTCTTTGTTTCTCCTTCTTATTCTTTGTTTCTCCTTCTGTTCCAAAAGGTCTATCTGTGTCTGGACAAGATAATACTTTCAAACCATACAAAAGTTTTTATCATATGTTGTTACTCTGTTATTGTGCACTATTGCAACATTGCACAGTTTTACATATTAGAAAGGGCTATGATACTTTGTTTTACACTTCAGAAGCATTACCACACTTCCTGATAGTATTTCAAAACAAGAAACTAAAGGTTTTTGGTTCCAGCTTCAGCTTAGTTGATATCTTGACTAGTTGGTCCCAGGTTTTTATTATCCTTTGCTAGGTGAAGCTCTAAGTATTGGATTTGATGTAATGTATTTCTACTATTATGGATAGACAACAAGATTGCCTGGTAAAATAACAAGTGCCTTGAAGGTTATGGTTATGTTGAACTTTACATTTCAGTGCAACAGTGCAAGAACTGGCTAGTTGACAACACATATTTTCTTCCTTTTGGACATGAAATTGAAATGCAAATCCTAAAATACATTTCCATTCTGTAGCTGATTACAAAACGATTATATATATATATTGGAATTGGGATCTTGTTATGATGTGCTTGAGTGTTTTCTTCTATTTCCTTGTATTTCATTACTGAAGAAAATTATTTATGTTTTTTGGAAAATGATTGTGTCTTGATCTAGGACAGCGAGTAAGTATATATGGCTGTTTTCTTGCTTAGTTCTGGAACCAAACTGATTGTGGAGCTATAACTTCACAAGGTACATATCAAACTTTCTGAATTCCAGCATACTGAGATGACTGGGAAATTAAGGGCCCACGCAAGATGAAGACCAAATAAATATTTTTAAATCTACTCCTGAACACAAGAACATGAGAAAGGAAAATGCTAGATAACAGAAAGCACCCTAAGCTTGGGCAAGACATGCAGTTGGTTTCTCACTTATTTCAGCTTGAATTATATGGTTCATGTTGTTCAAAAGAAAAAAAAAAAAGAATTATATTGTTCATGACTCTTAAATTTGCTTACACTTTATTCATCCTATTCAAATGACACATTTTAGTGTCTGAGTATTGAGTGGAACAATTATCCAACTTTAAGGATTTCTTATGGTGTACACTTTAGTTCTATACTTGACATTCTTTGTGCATCAAAGGGCTGACTGACTAACATAGTGTTGGTTTAAATGAATTCCTTAACAGTAGATTATTTTAAGGGTTATTAATGGGGGAAGATATCAAATTTGGTCAAAGTTAAAATTATAGGTACTTTGAACATGATATTTTGATCTATTTTTCATATATCAATTACAATTGAAGCCTTGTTCTTCCAACAATTTTGAAGTGGTGAATGGGGGTTGCACTCAGTTTAACATGAAAATTTGCTTGATAAATAATATAGTTATTATTTGAATGATGACGTGGTTTATTCTGTAGGTACCTGCTCTTTCTCTTGACCAAAGTAATTTTTCTTTATGGGGAAGTGGGGAGTGGTGGATGCTACTTGCTGCTCAGAGCATGGCAGTTGGCACAGTCATGGTCCGTTGGGTTACGAAGTACTCTGATCCTGTTATGGCAACTGGATGGGTAGGTTATTTGGATTTCTATGTAGACAGCAGGTTCTGCATGATATCCTTCTTTACTGTAATAAAAATGAACTGTAGCGAAAAAGCAAATGAAATTGACAAAGGTGTGAATTTTTATTGCAGCACATGGTTATTGGTGGTCTCCCTCTTGCAGCAATCTCTATTCTAAACCATGATCCTGCCTTTAATGGTAGTCTGAAGGAGCTTACATCAAGTGATGTATTGGCACTCCTTTATACCTCTATTTTCGGAAGTGCTGTCAGTTATGGTGTATTCTTCTACAGTGCAACAAAAGGTTGCAATCTGTGCTGAAATTCTATCTTTTTCTGTTTTAGGTTGTTCATTGTTGTCTTCCATGTGGTGTGCTTTCAATGATTAAAGTTAAATTGGCAATGAATCTCCAAACAGCATTTTTCATTTTAAATTTTGCTTCTGGAACTGATATGTCTTTCAATTTATTTCAGGTAGCTTGACAAAGCTCAGTTCTCTAACCTTTTTAACCCCGATGTTTGCTTCAATTTTTGGGTAAGATTCCCTACAAAACAGGACTAACAAACAGCAACTTTGACAGCAGTTTCTTTTTAGACTGAATATGAAAAATTGAAAAATACATAGGAGTAGATGGCGAATAATATTTGCATTATCTGTACAGCTTCCATGGCCTTTTGTTGATTCATTAATTTCGCTATTGGATTTTTACCTTCAGGTTTTTATATCTCGGCGAGACGTTCTCACCCTTGCAACTGATTGGGGCTGCTGTTACCTTGATAGCAATATACATGGTTAATTACCGCAGCAGTATTGAATGAAGCATTTGGTCTGTATGAGATAATTTAAGAAGCAAAAAAGAGAACATGTAGGTAATCAGGTCAGCTCGTCATCCTCTAGATTGTGGACCTCTAAACTATTGCATGAAAAAAGCATATATCTGCAATTAAATATGCAGTTGATGAAAGCAGATATTGCAGTCATTTTCCTGGTGGATTTACTGGCATTGCTACAGATAAGGTTTGGAAACTTGAAATAGATGGAAATGCTTTGCGGGCTACATTTGATTTGCACTAACCCAACCATCACTCCAAAGGGCTTGTATAAGTAGATTGTTCCTTGCCTTGGAACTTTGTCAGCTAGAGACAAATATGCATTATAATTGATGCATTGGTGAAATGATCAGTTTCGCCATGTGCATATAAGTCCGCCTGTAACGTAAGCAGAAGAAAAACTGGGGCAGCAGGTGCTGAAGGTTCTGCATTTGTGGGTTCTGAAGAATGCTTGGGAACTGCCCTTATCGTCCTGTATACTGTTAAGAGCTGATTATTAGGGTATGGTGTCAGGGTAAACTCCTTGTTTTCATGTTAAAAATTTTATAGTATAGCAAAAAGCTTCCCAGCACTACTCTTTTTTTTTTTTTTCCAATATCGTTTGGACGCTTGCTCAGGTTATTTTTGTTAAAAATGAAACTCTAGTTCTTGTAATCTCTTGCTCTCAATATCGTTTATACACTTGCTCAAGGTATTTATCTATAATTATAATTAGACATAAATACATAAATTTTGTCCGAACTTTTTTACTATTTTTATTTTGGTGTTCGAACAAATTTTTTACAATTAGGTATTCGAACTTGCAAAATTTTTTTTAAGAAAATAGTGTCTAGCTTGTCTTATAGGTTACAACATTTATTGTCTTATTTTAAATAATAAATTGATTTAAATGTTCTTTTTAAATATTAGATTTATTCTTATTTTTTAATTTAAAAAATTTATTTTTTCACTTATATATGTTAAATTTGGAAGAGAAATATATGGAATATTATTAAAATAAATTAAAATAATTAAACTATTCTTATTTTTTAATTTACCTAAAGAATTAAAAAAATTTAACTAAAATAAAAATAAATGTAAAAGTTTATTTATTATAATTAAAAAAATAAAATTATTTTTTAATGAATAAAAATTTTATTTCACTAAAATCATGAAGAAAAAATTAAATTCAACCACTATAATTAATAAAACAAAAATAAAAATATTTAATTTTCCCAATTTAATATGATAAAAAAATTTTATTTCTAATTGTGGACACCCTCGGTTTGATCAGCCCATAACGAAGGTCCAATGATGACCAAGTTGAAATTTTGAATGTAAGGGGATCCAAAGTCTTCTTTAAAACGGACTCGGAAGCCTAAATCTAGCCCAAAATCCAAAACCCAAAGCCTAAACACTTAAGCCCAAACCCATTAGCACAAGCCCAGGCCAAGCCTAGTAAAGAGGCAATCGCCTCCTCCCAAGAGGCGACGCCTCTTCAATAGCCAATCTAACTTTACAATAAATACATTTTAATGCATTTTGGCCCCATACACCAGAAGTGGACCCACAAATCTCCAATTTGTAAATTTGTGCGTGAAAAGATGACTTTCAAGGTAGAATGGGGTGGAGAAGATAAGGAAAAATGATGAGAAATTATGAGGGGGATTCAAGTAGCATCATTTTTTGGGAAATTGGGAAGAGTAAAAAAAGAGGCTTAAATAGAAGAGTTGAGGGTTTGTGAGAAAAAAAAAGGAGAGAACACAGAGACAAAAAAAAAAAAAAAAGGAAGACACCTTGAAAGAACAAGAAGAAAAAGGGAGTGAAAATGGGGTGAAAAAGAAGAGTTTGATTAAGGAAAGTTGATTTTCTTGAAGGAAAAGGAGTTCCTTTTACATTCAACGTAGAAAAATCCACAAACCAAGCTCTGAGGGCTTAATCAGGAACATCAAACGTGGTTCATTTAGTAAGAATTGTCTTTCTTAAGCTCTTTAAGTTCTTGTTTCCATAAAAAGCTTCATTTTTTTTGGCTTTAATCATTTGTCTATGAGCTTTTAGTCTATTGAATAATACATGAAGGCATGATTACGTGAAATATCGATGTATTAGAAATAGATTTACGATTAGCTGAAATTGGATTTACTTAGAATTCAAGTAACATATAAATCATAGTGTTCCTGGCTAAGAGGCGCCGCCCCTTAGCAAGGAGGCAATCGCCTCCTGAATAGGGATTTAAGAGGCGACACCTCTTCCCAGGAGACGATCGCCCCTTGACCAGAGTCCAGCATGATTTTGATTCATCCTTAGTATCCTTTCGGTATATTTTTGGTATCCGATATAAACATGATGCCTAATATCTTTAGTATTGTATGCGATTATTATACTTACATGTTTGTTTGAGGGAGTAAACCATGTTTAAATGAATATTCATACCTACTTCATGCAAATTTATTTCTTTCTTTTTATATAAAAACTGTTTATCTTGAGACGAAATTAACCCGTGTTTGGTGTAGGTTTCTTTGTGACTTTTAATCACTAAATAATTAGTGAGTTAATTAGTTCTTGAGAGGTTTTATTTGAATTCAGCATATTTTTAATTATGTAAATCATTATAATCCCTAATCCCGTCCCTATTTTTTTTGAATTAATGTTTGTAATATTTATTCTTATTTGTAACCATTGCAAAGTAATAAGCATGCAAAATGACTAATGTGCAAACTTGGATTAAATTATAAAATTGGAAGCATTTGCAATTAACCTGGTAATAAGGAAGTAACTGAATAATCAAAGGTAATAAAATACAAAATACACACAGAGGCCAACCACAAGGTTGGGTGGGCATTCCAAAGCCTATACCCAGTTTCTGAACCCGATCTTTGACGATGGTTTCTGGGTACCTCTGTGGAATCCAGTTGCTATAAAGTGTGTCCCGACTTTTATCCGGGTGGTGACTTCATCTCCGATTTGGGCCCCAAGCCCATCTTGTATTTCCTAGCAGGCCCTGAGCTTGCATAGTGTTATGGTCGCCAACACTTGGGCATGCTCTAAACCCTGCCGCCTATAGTGGTGACTCCACTGGGGATAGAGAAATTGATTCCTATGTTTTGTAATTTATCATCCTTGATTATTTCCTTATTTCCTTTGCATTTTAGTGCGTTCACTGCACATTTCACATAGTGAGCACACAAGTCCTAAATAACCCGACAATAATCTGTGCTTCGTTGCGCGTGTTTCACTCAAACCTGGTGATGAAGTATTCTACAATCCCCATTGCACGGAGCCTTGAGTGGGGAGACGCAAATGGATGTATATAGCTGTGGGAGCCGTAGCTTGTTACCCTTGACTCCACTAAGTTTTTTCCCAACTGCATGCGCTTTATGCCATATAGCAGTTCTTGCAATAAAATCCAAGCCCATTACAAATGGATTATATCAAGTTGGGCCTTTTATGCCCACTATGGCCCATGCTAAGATAGGCCTTTCATGCCCATTATGGCCTATGAAACATGGACTTTGGTTTTATTACAAAGAATTACTACTTGCTTGCCTCGTCCTAAGAGATTTGTTACGTCCGTCGATTTTGATGTCCCTTGTTGATAATCGAAACCAGGCCAACAACCATAGGAAAAGCAACTCGCCATTGAATACGCGTGTGGGAGAAATAAGGGTGGAGATACCACTTGAAGAGCTTTGTCCTATTACATGTTATATATGAATAAGTGATTATTTTCCTTCTAAAATAATTAAGTAAAACCTGCATATCATGCATACACGTTATGCATAGTTCTAACCTGTGATGATTGTAGATATATATTCAAACAAGTCATCCACTTAGACTCACTCTGACATCAGTCGTTTAGTCAGAATGTCGAAAGAAATAACATCAACAAGTTTTGATCTAGAACAGTATAAAGCAGAAATGGCTAAACAAACCAAAGCTATTATACGAGAGATGATGGCAAAAATGAGAACATAGGATAGACAAGAACCACCACCACCTCAACCTCGCCCATTTGATCTTGATGTTGAAAGTCCGGGGAGGCAAGAAATAGAAGATGACCAGGAAACTCTATTGGCCGAACTAGTAATCCGACCAAGGATAGACGCCCCAAAAAATGTAGAAAAGTCGAATTGGGCTAAAGACCTTATCAAGACCATGGCTCAAATGCATATGCAAATGAAAGAAAAGGGGATAAATGCTCCCCTTGACTATACTGATCTGTATTTGCACAAGGGTGATGATCCTCTGCCATGAAAATTCAAGTTCCCTAACATGAAAAAGTACATAGGGATTGGCGATCCTTACTTACATTTAAAATAATATATGACCTACATGAGTGCAATAGAGCTGACAAATGCTCAAATTGTCAAGCAATTCCCTTTGTTTTTAGAAGGTGCTCCAATTAGTTGGCATTACACCTTGGAGTCATCTGTGCAGAGTGACTGGAAAGAGCTTTGTGCTGCATTCATCAGGTAGTACGGCCTAAACTTTCCAATGGAGGTCTCTCTAAGAGATCTATAAAACATAAAGTAGAAGTTCAACGGATCCTTTGATGAGTATCTAATAAGATGGAGAGGGAAAGTTATCTTAGATGAAGCACAGGCCAGCAGAATCAAATTAGTTGATAATAGTGATAGAGGGTTGCATTCTGCTGCTTTCTAGAAAGTTGAGAGACTTAGGGATCAGAAATTTCGAAGAGCTACATAAGTTTGGGGTACATAAAGAGTCAGATTTTGCACAAGTTAAGAAATTTTTCATCGGGAGACCCTCTGGTAGAGAAGGGACCAGATCCAACAGTGGGACAAGTTCAAGTAGTAACGTTCAAATTAATGTTGTTCAACAACCTAGAAGATTTTCTAATCTAGGGAGAGACCTCTCCAAAGTTTTAGAGAAACTAATCAAGAACAACTTGCTACGACCTCTACCACAAAGACCACCATTCCCCAATATTGACCCGAAACTGTATTGCAAATACCACTAGAACATTGGACACGACATCGACGGCTGCACTCGTTTGAAACACTAGATCCAAGATTTGATTGACTCAGGAAAAATCACTGATCCTGAAAATAGAAATCCAAACACTAGAAGCAACCCCTTACCCAATTATAGAAATATGCCATCACCAAATCAATCCATACTTATGATAAACACCAGTTTACCTGAGGAGTAAGTCTTGAACTCCTTTGTTGATACCACACCTGTACCATCAAAACCTGAACCATCAAAACCTGAACCAAAATGTTTAAGTCTGAGAAAATAGCCTGTTGAGGTCAAGGTGAATGTCCTAGACATATAGAGCTTTGATGATAAAGAAGAGGGAGCTCTTGATATGTGGAAGAATAAGGGAAGAAAACAAATTCCACCAGTTGAAAAACTTGAGGAAAATGAGGGATAAATGAAACCTGCTGAGTTTGAAGAAAAGCAAATAGACTCAAAAGAAGAATTAAAGAAAGTGGAAGAACAACCAGAAAAGGTAGAGAAAGAAAATGAGAAAGCCAATAAAGCTCAAAGAGACGAAACAACTTTCACTAGTGCTTGGGAGTTACTCATGAACTCAAAAGCCCATAGGGAGGCACTAGTTTTTGCTTTAGACGATAAAAAGATTCCATCAAACCACACTCTTCAACATATGGTCTGTTTGTTGACAAAAAGCCCTCTTGGAGCAGTAATGTTTATAGATGAAGATTTACCATTAGAGGGGAGGGACCACCACAAGGCCTTGTTTATTAAGGCGGAAGTCAAAGGAAAATTAACTTGCTATATGATGGTGGATAACGGATCTACCATCAATATGTGTCCTTTAAAGATTCTATCAAAGTTGGGATTAACTGAAGCTGATCTCAAGTCATCTGAGGTGGTCATCAAGGCCTACGATGATACGAAAAGGCATGTAGTAGGAACTTTAGAGCTCTTGTCAAGACAAGACCTATTGAAGCTTGGGTTAATTTACATGTACTGGACGTCCCTGTCATGTTTGCTATTCTATTAGGAAGGCCATGGTTTCATCCTCTAGGAGGAGTCCCTTCGACTGTTCATCAGAAAATCAAGTTTCCACTTGAAGGGAAGGTTGTAACCATTTCAGCAGAGACTGAAGCTGTCGTTGCTGCTCTCAAGTTAGCTCCCAATGAGATTCCAGTTAATAGCTCCTAATGAGATTCCAGTCAATCCAAGCTTCGAGGCCTATATGATCTACGAAGATGAGTTGAACTCGAAGATAGTCAATATGATGAAGAGCATGAATTTTATGCCCTGACTAGGACGGGGAAGGATCAGCAAGGTTCATCGAGTTTTGTTAACCCAAAGGTCCCCGTTTTGAAGCATGGGTTAGGCTATCAAGAGACTAGAAAGTCTAAGGCCAAGGCTAAAAAGAAGAAGGGATTATGGGAGACTTTTAAGGCAGAAGGTGCCAGTTATCTGTACCAAGGAGCTCTTGAGCCATTTATAATTCTAAAGAAATAGGTCCCTGATTTTGAAATTTTCACTGAATAGGTGAATGAGACTAGTAAAGTTGCTATGGAGGAGCCAATGGTAGAAGAATTGGTGCTGTCTCCAGAACCCGAGGAGGATATCCCTGCAACAGAATCAAAAGACGTTGCCGACCAAGAAAAGGAATGTTACTTTGAATCCTATGTGTTGGATTCCATCATGGATGTTTTATGTGATGATATTGACATTTCTCTTTATAATCTATTTGAACCTAACAATATTTTTTTTTTCTAAAATTAATGCATTAGAATCTGACTTTGCTTATTTGTGCGGTGTTCTTCCTAATGGTTATACTATGTGTGATTATCATTTCATGTATATGTTCAACATTAATTCAGTGCAAACTGAATCATTTAATTTGGGCACATGCGATAATCCTAAAAATATGCTTCTTGCTTCTGACTTAACTCTTGAGGAGAGAGAAAAGATGAAAGAAACATTAAAAAGAAGACATAAAGTATTTACTTGGGGTTATAAGGACATGCCTGGGATTGATAGAGAGATCATAAAGCACAGAATCCCCACATATTCTCATGTCACACCGATAAAACAAAAAAAAAAAAGAGAAGACTAAGGCCAAAATGGGCTCTCCTGATCAAGGAAGAGGTGGAAAAGCAACTCAGAGTGAAATTTTTAGAGATGGTCGATGATACCCAATGGCTGGCTAACATTGTCCCAGTTCTAAAGAAAGATGGAAGGGTCAGAATGTGTGTGAACTATCGAGACTTGAACAAAGCCTACCCGAAGGATGATTTCCCTTTACCATATATTGACACCTTAGTTGATAGCGCGACTTTCAGCACCATGTACTGTTTCATGGATGGTTTCTCGGGGTACTACCAGATCACGATGGCAGTGATAGACAAGCTGAAGACTTCATTCACCATTGGATGGGGTGTCTATTACTATTTAGTCATGCCATTTGGTTTGAAGAATGCATGGGCCACTTATCAGAGGATGGCTACCACATTGCTACTTAACATGGTTCATAAGGAGATTGAGATGTATGTGGATTAAATGATGGTGAAGTCTTCGATGTGGGAACGAAATTTTGAAGCTCTTGACAAGTTCCTAGCAAAACCAAAAAAATATAACCTTAGGCTTAACCCAAAGAAGTATTTTTTCAGAGCAACATTTGGGAAGTTGTTAGGACATATTGTCAGCCAGAAAGGCATAGAGGTGGATCCCAACAAGGTCAAAGTAAAGAAAGAAATGCTTGCACCGAGGAATGAGAAAGAGGTTCGAGGGTTCATCGGATGACTGCAATACATCAGCAGATTCATAACCAAGCTAACCACTATTTGCGAACCATCTTTAAGCTCTTAAGGAAAAATCAGCCAGTTGTCTAGGATGACAAGTGTCAGCAGGGTCTCGAAACTATCAAGAATTATTTGATGAATCCTTTGATTTTACAGTCACTGAGACCGGGTAAAGTGTTGATTCTCTACCTCGCCATTGAGAGAGAGGCAATAGGCTTAATGTTAGCTCAAGAGGGTGATGGAAAGGTTGAGCATTTGGTCTATTACCTAAGTAAGAAGCTTCTACCATACGAGTCTAACTATAGTCTCGTACAGAAAACATGTCTAGCAGTGATTTGGGTGACCAAGAAGCTTTGACATTACTTCCAATCCTACAGGGTTCAAGTGGTTTCAAAGCATGATCCACTCAGATGCCTCCAACAAACTCCATCACTTATAGGAAAATTGCCTAGATGGTTGGTTTTGCTCATAGAATTTGACATAGATTATGTGGCAAAGAAAGTGGTGAAAGGAAGGGTGGTGGAAAATTTCTTAGCTCAAAATCCAGTAAATGACGGGCAGGAATGGGAGTTACAGATGAACACCTGGGGGAAATCAAAATTCAAACATGGAAAATGTACTTCGATGGGGCCGTTAATAGCAAGGGAGCATGTCTAGGTGTAATTCTAATATCACAAGAAGGAGAAATGATCCCAATGGTGAAAAGATTAAAATTTGAGGTCACCAACAATCAAGCAGAGTATAAGGCCTGCATTTATGGTTTGGAAGCTCTCCGGAATGTGGGGCAAGTGAGATCACGGTGTATGGAGACTTGATTTTAGTGGTAAGCAGATCTCCAAATAATGGGAAGTCAAAGAAGGCAAGCTAAAACTGTATTGGGATTATGTAATTACTGTTTTGCTATCCTTCGCTCAGTGAAAGGTTGTACATTTTCCACGAGAAGAAAATCAGATGGCAGACGACTTAGCCACCTTGGCTTCAACATGGGAAGGGGAGAAACAAACAACAGTAAACCTCTCATTCTTGTAAAATCCCAAACTCCCTATCATGAAGAGATCAGGATAATGCCGATTGACCCCACAAATAAATCTTGGTTTTTGGATTTACAATAGTATCTGGAAACGGGGTGATTCCCTAATGATGCTGATAGAAAATAAAGGATGTCCCTAAGAATGCTATCCTGATAGTTCATCAGCCATAACGAGATGTTATACAAGAGAATGCCAATAGGAGTACACCTCAGATGTGTTGATAGGATTGAGGCCCAAAAGATTATGGAAGTGATTCATGAAGGTGTATGTAGACCACACATGAACCGGATAGTCCTAACTAAGAAAATAACTCGTCAAGGTTATTTCTGGCTAATTATAGAAGCAGATTGTGTGAAATACGTAAAGAAATGCCATAACTATCAAGTATATGGTGATGTAAGTCATTTGCCTTCCATGGAACTTCAGGGGTTGACTTCTCCATGGTCGTTCGC
This sequence comes from Mallotus repandus, assembly GCA_949671775.1. Classification (NCBI taxonomy): domain Eukaryota; kingdom Viridiplantae; phylum Streptophyta; class Magnoliopsida; order Malpighiales; family Euphorbiaceae; genus Mallotus; species Mallotus repandus. Next base: position 448 of record CATIWM010031317.1, on the reverse strand, counting down.
AGTTTGGGGAATCAATATCATTGGGGAAGTAAGGCCAAAAGTGTCCAACAGGCATTAATACATTGTGGTAGCAATCAATTACTTTTCTAAGTGGGTTGAAGTGGAATCATTCACCACGATTAGGTTAAAACAGATGGAAAAATTAATAGAGAAGAATATAATTTGTCGATACAGGTTGCCACATCACATAGTCTCTGATAATGGTGTTCAATTTAGAGCTGAGACAACTACTTTGTTGAAGAAATACAAAATTGAGCACCATAAGTCTTCTTCATACCGACCATATGCTAATGGGGCCATAGAAGCCGCGAACAAGAATGTGAAGAGAATTTTGGCCAAAACACTAGAGAATTATAAAGATTGGGCCTATTACCCATAATTCGCACTATGGGAATACAAAACCACCGCTAGGACTTTGACTGGAGCTACTCTATATTCCTTGGTGTAT
>CATIWM010031312.1:0-12538 GCA_949671775.1 Mallotus repandus | reverse complement strand
TATTTTTTATTTATTTGTTTCAATTAATTTGGTTGTTTCAGTTGTTTTAGTTGATTCGATTGTTTTAATTATTTTGGTTATTTCGGTTATTTTAGTTGTTTAAAACATATTTTTTAAAATAATTACTGTTAAATATCATTAAATATCATATTTTTAAAAGAAAAAAAGTCATCCACGTTTGTGAATTTTTTATATTTGTGAGAAAATTCCTAAATTTTTTTACCAAAATTAGAAACTTGTTAGTAAGTTAAATAAATAGGGTCACACCCAAACTAAAAGGTCTGGGTTGGGCTGTTTGTTAAGGTTTGGGCTCTTTATTAAAGTTCAACATCAAATGTTTGTTTATTGTTCAAAAAGTTAATAACTCAATTTTTTTTTTTTTATGGTTTGACATAAATTAAATCGGTAGAAAATTGTCAGTAAAAAATTGCCTATTTATAAGCTATTACTATTTAAATAATTAAATTTTTTATTAATTAAAAAGTTAACAAATTTTTTACTATTTGTTAAAAACATTTACAAAATTTTAGAATATAGAATTAATAACCAATAAAATTAATTTATTAGTGTTTTTTTAGCATTTCAATCTTTTTGAATTTTCTTTAAAACAAAAAATTTCACTAAGTGCAGCCTAACATTAAGTAAATGCAGAAGATAAGAAAAAGGAAAGTTGATGAAAATTCACCTTCATTCTGGGCCGTTGATCTGCATTGACCTTTCTAACCTGGTACCTGATCTTCTTTGAGAAGAGGCGTGTACGACGCTTTTCCTTGTAACGTAAAACGCTAGCTTCTCTTACCCCACCATTTTCCGAAAATAAATCAATCTGCGCCAGTCTGGCCTGCCCCAATATTAAATTAATAATTAAATAATAAAATGATTCAAGTGACCACTATTTTATTTTTATCATCGTCACACACTTTGTCTCAGTAACTCTCTAATTAATTTGTTCAAAAAAAAAAACTCTCTAATTAATATTTATTTGCATAAAAAAGGCAAATGTTGAAAACCATTTCTTTAAATTGCCATGTCATTAAAGTAAATTTTATGTTTTTATAGTTAAATGGTAAAAAATAAAAATACTATTTAACATCTAATTTAAGTACTAAATCTCTATCGAAGTTTAAGTAATTTAGTGGCATAACAAACTTCAAATCAAATATAACTCTTGCCACTAGTTAAAAAAAAAAAAAAACCAAAACGTTAACTTTTGAATGAAAATATTTAACACTTTAAAAATAAAATATACTTTTTAGAATTTTTCAAACACCAAAATTATATTAAATTTTCATTTATTATTTTTAAAATAAAAATTATATTTCTTGATTTGACACCCTACATTATAAAATATAAATATTTCAACCATTAATAATTATATCTTAGTGTGAGTTAATTATATGAGAATGTAAATCGATATTTTAACTTATTATTAAAATGAGATTACAGTAAAAACGAGAGTTTGTATTAAAAAAAAAATCAAACAGAACGCAAAAGCGTCTAAGACAAATATTACTTAGTTAAAATAAAGTAATAAAAGAACGAATTGAATTTCTAAAATTAAAATAATAAAATAACGCCCTGTAAAGCAACAAAGCTGAAAAGGTCACATAAACATCGAAAAAACCGTCACGTCTGACGGCTGATAGCATTCGAAGACAATTTTATATTGTTAAAATTAAAAGACGATTTTTTAAAATTTTTTAATTTGTTCAAATATATATGCACACAACAGAGGGAATTTGCATATAAGGAAATAAAGTTAGTTTTATTGTCCCAACTGTAAAAAAAAAAAAGACATTTATTTTATTTTTTGTTTTGCAGGCGGGAGATTAGAAACATACAGAGACATCGTTTCCTCCATCGGATCCTGAACTTTCATCAGCAAACGGCGACCCTCGGTCTGACCATGCATTTAAAACTCCATCGTAGTTTAATTTTAATAGTAAACCCGAATTTGACTGCGGAATTGATTTCTCCTTGGCCAATTCCAAATTCTTTAATTCTACCGCTGCTGGTTTCTCCACCTTCTTTTTCTTTTTCTCACTGGAATTCAACTTTTTGGGCCTGGTGTTTGAATTAAAATCTGCACCGATTTTCTTGCTGTTGTTGCTGCTACTGCTACTGTTATTGCTAAGTCTTGGAGAGATTTGAAGCATATCAACAATTGGAAATGTCCACAAATTTGCTTCATTTCCTTGTCTAAGTGCTCTCACTCCTTTTCTGATACCACTCCCAATTTCAAGTTGGAATTTTCCACCAAAATGGTATCCCATTGGATTCCCATACCAAGAATTGACATCTTTATTGGAAGCATCATCGGTTTTATCCCTACTAACACTTAGATTCCCCATGATACTATCAATTCCCTCTTCAATTTCCTCATCTAAAATCGACTCAGCATCGAAATCCTCCTCATACCCATCGCAGAATTCCAAGGAATTCCCTTGTGAATCAGAGTACTTGTCACACGAATTTATCAAATTCGAAACTTTTGCCTCGTTTATAAAACTGGGTTTTTCACTTTCGATAGTTTGATGAAGAAGAAAACCAGATTCTTCATCGAAAACTCGAAAAGGCCAGAGCAATTCCGAGGAGGACAGGGATTCATCAAAAAGAAGAGTATCCTGATGTGGTTTTGTGAATTTGCGGGGATTATCTAGGTGCTTAAGGGAAAAGATGTTTGGATAGGCGGTGGAGAGAAGGGCAGCAGCTTCATTGTAGATTTGGTTAGGACGTTTTCGAGGAGTACGAGGTTTTCTAGAAGAGATAGCCAATGGTGAATTGCTAGATTCAGAGAGAGTTGAAGATGGAGAAGATGTATGAGAAGTTCTGGTTGAAGTAGATGGGGATTTCATTATTTCTAAATCGAACCCATAGGTTCTACCACTGCCACTTAAACAAGGATAAGACATTGGGATAGTATAATTAACAACACCTAAAATTCAATGGGTAAATTTTAGACTAAAATTCCCATTTCTCAATTGTGCTGAAAATTGAAATTGAGCTGGAATTAGGAGGCAACATTTTCATAGCCAATAGCACTTAAAGCTGAGAATACACACTCCTTCAACTCTAGAAGTAAGAATTGGAAAGGGAAAGAGTGGAATATGAGGAGAGTTGAAAAACCCTAAACCCTAAAAAGCTACAAACTAAAAAAAGTCCTGTGGCGCAGAAAAGGCCAAGAGTTAGGGGGATGAACTTGCCTAGAACTCTATATGTAAAACGGGAAAAAAATTAAAATCCTATATATGAAAAAAAGGCAAAAAAAAATAATTTAGTATGTCTTAAGAGAAATTCAAACTCATTTTAGAACAAAATTTTCAAGACAAACCTCAAAAAAACTCAAAAAAAAAAAGGTTCATCAAACAATCATGCTAGCTAGAAAAGCAAAGTACACAATAAGGAAATGAAGACTGAATATATGAATTTTGACAAAGTTGCAGAAGCTAACTGAAGGAAAAAAAAAATTATTATTTCTTGTAGAAAAAGGAGGCCAGAAGCAAATACCAAATTAAAAGAGAAAAAAGATCCGTTGAGAAAGGAAATATGGCGGTGTAGAGAAGAAATACATGGCAGAGACACAAACACACAAACGAAAAAGAATTCTCTCTGTGTTGAGAGTGAAGAGTTAAGAAAAGCATTAGATGCGACCATAAGAAGGGACAAAGCTGCTTGTTTGCTCTAGTCCTGGCGTGGGACCCGATATAGACCCTTTGTGTTATGTGGGACCATTCTTTCTTTAGTTTCTTCTCTCTCTACTCTCTTGCCAGTTCAATTATTTTGTGATGCTCATTTACTGGATTAACCTTCTTAATTTAGCATTTTGCTTTTTTTTTTTGGAAGAAGCAATTTTCTTTTTTCTTAATCATTACCGAACATATTTAACCAGTTATTTAACTCTATTTCTCCGCACTAGTGTTTGTTTACTTCCTCCTTTTTTTTTTTTTTTATTATCGTTTTATGTTGAATTTTTTATTTTAATATATTTGATAATATATTTTAACTATATTTTTTTTATTATATCCTTATTTATACATACACTATTTTTAAAAATATACAAAACTAATAATTGATTAAGAAAATTATTATAAGGGTAGCATAGTATTTTATACATATATTAACTATATTTCTTAATTCGTGTGCATAATTCTTAAATGACAATTAAAAAGACACAGAATGAGTATTTTAGTAAAGGTGCAGTTGAGTCAAGTCGAGTTAAGATCTAATCAGTTTTGATTTAATTCGTTTATAAATAAGTCGGATTTGTTATGTTATTTGATGTTCGCGAGCTTATATTAATGAATTTAAATCTGTCTAAATGAGCTTATATTAATTTTTAAAAAATAAAAATTATTTATTAATAATTTAAAATAATTTATTTACTAAATAAATTATAATATATTTAATAAAAATTATAATTTTATTCTAACAATATGTTGTTAAATAATTTTTACATTTATTATGAATAAAAAATTATATATTATATATCTTATATCAAATTGATAACACACTAAAATTATGAGTTATCTTACGAGTTTGTATTTGAACTTGTCCATAAATTTCACAAGTTGATCTTCACATTGTTTGTGCTTGACTCATTTATTGAACACGTTTCAATATATAAATTCGAACGAATTTTTATCGAGTCAAGATCTTAGTAGCTCGCAAGAAGTTCAACACGTTTATAGCCCTATAAATTAGTATTGATTTATATTAATATTAGAATTATTTTTTAATTGTAATAATTTTAAATTCAAACTTGTCGAAGTTAATTAATTAAAAATTATTGATTAATTTTTAGTGATATTATAAAAAGGTCATTCTATATAATTATTAAAAGATTTAATTATTTTATATGTATTATAATTAGGAAATAGTGTGACATAAAGAAATTAAAAAAAGTTCAAAAAAATTACATGGTTTAGCATTTTGATATTTAAGTGGGAATTTGTATTCTTAACAATCAATGTGTCTCTTTTTTTTATTTAAAAATAATTTTTATGTAAATTTGGCATGCAACATAACAATTTTAAAGTGTCAAATTAACTAACTAACGATTTAATGATTTATCTATATCCAAAAAACCTTTTGAAAATAAAAACTATATATTGGTTCATTTAAGTATGAATAATTATGTTCAATCTAATGCTAAAATATAAAAACAATGTGACAAATGCTAACAAATTTGTTGAATTTTTTTTTTCTCAATTGTAGTGTTTTTCTAATTACAAATGAAAGTTGAAACTACATCTAGCAATTTGAAATTTCAAAATACCCTATGGTGATCCATGTTTCTAAAATTTTCTAGAAAAGTTTATAAATGAAAATTTTTAAAGTATTAAACTCAAATTCATTAATCTTAAATTAATTTTAGTACATGATAAATTTCACTATTTTTTTTCTTTCCAATATATGCTTCGAAAATCAATAAATATTAAAAGGACATAAAATAAATCAGCAGCATTTGTCCTTTTTTTTTTTTTAGCATTAGCAGCATTTATCTAATTAAACAAAATTTTCATGTCCAGACAAGTTTTTTTTATTAAGAGAATTTTATACTTTTTTTTTACCTGATTAAGAATTTTAATACTTGAGGTATTATTAATATAATAAAAAAATTGTGTGCATGTGTCAGAAAATATGATAAATGAAGACCAAAAAAATCTTTGAGCATTATAATAATGAATATAAATAATAAAATAAATAGCTATCATCGTTAGAGATTTTTTGGGAGGTGCCAACATCAGCATCTGTTTCTCACATAAATTTCTTATAGAAAATAAAACGAAATTTAATTAAAATTGTATAAAAGAATAGGCGACTTTGTACGTATTTCAACAAGTCTAAATGGGGGGCATAATGGTCAGAAGAATTTGTAATCCTAATTATGGGCGAGCATGGATGTTGCGGTTGGATTTTCCTCAGTTTTTGTCACCCATACCACCTGCAACTTTCTTATAGATTTTATGGGAAAGTTTCTTATCTGCTGATGTGGCAGTACATAATTGGGTGCCTTGGATTTTTAGGGCTTAAGTGGCATATCTTTTATTCGCTAGAGGGTTATCACGTGTATCTAGGAAAAGGGGGGGTGGGGGGTGTTTTTTTGGATCAATGATTTGAACCTTTTTGGTGTCATTTGCCTTTATGTATGGCCAGTGGCAATCATACGTTGTTGTTACCAGGTTCAATAGCTTGTGATTAGGCAATCTAAACTCATTTTAGTGTTTTTTCCACTTTCATCCCTCTAATTTTGTCTATTGAATATTTGGATCCAATAAAGGAGAGAAGGGTTCTCTAGCTACAAAATTTCTCTTCGGATAGAATACAATTACATCAAAATTTTCTCTCTAACTAAGTCTAATTAAAGGCCTATTTGGTTAAACAATTTACAACACCTGATAGTTAATAGCGGTTGCGGATAGGTGATAGTTGTTAGTGGATAAATATAAATTGTTTAGTAAAATTTTATTAGTTGTTTTTAGTATGTCAAACGACCATTAACGGTACAATTCATTTGTAAACCTAATTTTAGTGTTTATTCATTTTCATCTCTCCATTTTTGATTGATGAATATTTGGATCCAATTAAGGAGAGAAGAATACTCTAGTTTCAAAATTTCTCTTCTAATAGAATCCAATTACTTCAAAATTTCCTCTCTAATTGAGTCTAAATTTAATTAAGTTGGCCCTGAAATTTCTGTGTTTGATGCCCTTCAACTCTTTAAAATTTATTTAAAAATATGTTAATTTTATATATTCTAAAAATTAATAGATTTAAAATAAAAATTTTAAAATTAAATAAAAACAAAAAATTATGAAAAATTAATTGTATGAATTCCAGAGGTTGAATATGTTCGATTGGTCATCTACATTTCATGGTGGAGAGTGAAACACCTGTGAAAATTATAAATTAGAGGGTATTTTGGGTCACCATCAAATACATAATGGATAGACATTGACAGTCCATTTTAATGCCACGTCAATGCTAAACCCTTAAATATTTCCTTTTTGTGCATATATATATATATATATATTGCATTTTCCTTTATAAATAATATTTCCTAAAAAATATCTAAAAATATCCCAGACATTTTTAAGTTAGATATTTGCTCCCTTAATATATGGCTTTTTAAATATATGATTTTGTCAAATCATGAGCAGCCTAGAAATTTCTCACCTCATGCTTTATATTTTGAGATAATGAACTCATAAGTTCTATAAGTTATTAAAAATTATAATTAAGTCATAAAAGTATTTTTTTTAATTAAATCCTATAAACCTTTAAGTTATTATACGTTAGTCCTTCTCTAATAATTTAAACAAATGGGTCTGACGTGGATAAGTGAACCCCACTAAATAAGCTAACATTTGCAGCTATGTAAGCAACGCTTTTCACGTCAATTTATCAGGGTTTAATTTGGAAAAAAAATTAGGGTTTATTTGAATATATTGAACAAAAAAAAAGATAAGTTAGGTTGAAGATTTCTTCTTCTTAGAGAAAATAGAGGAGCAGAACAACGGAAATGAGAGGCCATTAATCTTCCTCTCAGTTGTTTTCACTCAAGTTCAAAGTATCACCATTGCCGCTGCAATCCCTAACTAAGTCACATCCACCACCTTACCTATAACTTTTTCATTCTCTCTTTTTTGGAGTTAGTTTTTCCATTTTTTTTTTACCAATGATAAAAACTATGCCACCACCATCACCAACGTCGCCACCACCATCACTGATCCAGTCACCTCCACCACCCTACCCACAACTTTACCCACAATACACCTGCGACTTAACTTCAGATTTCCCAACATGCCGTTCTACCTCCTCATACGAGCTATCCAGTTGACAAATTCGATTTCCACCATTGATGAAGCTAATTAGTTCTTCTTCTTCTTCTTTTATATATAATTATTTGTACCTTTTGAATTTTATTGTTTTAAAACACAAACAATCGCAAACTTAGCACTGAGAATTTTATACTGCTATTTTTTTTTTATCTCTAATTGCACTATAAGTTGTGTTATTGTTGATTTGATATTGATATAAGTGTGGGCTTTTCAGATAATTACTTATTATTGCAGTAGATTTTGGGTTAATGCCAATAGTGCCATGGTGGGAGTGGCATTAAATTGATGGCAATGGTATTGTTGATGACAATGGTGATTTTCAAGTTGCAGTGATTGATGATTTTTAGGTTGCAGTGATTGATGATGTTGATGGTGGTGGTTTTGGGTAAATTTGGTGCAGCTTTATGTGGCGGTGGTGTCGGTAGAGGCATTAAGTGGTGATGGTGCTGTTGTTGGTTGTTGTTGAGTGGTGATGGTGGTTAATGAGGGTGATGCAAGTGACGGTGGTGTCCATTTTCGTTAATGTGGGTAAAGGCAACACCTTGGGTGAAGTCAATGACTTAGAAGTTGAGGAGAAGATAGAGGAAGATGAATAAGATAACGCAGAGGAGGAAGAACAAAGGAATAAATATTATGAATACGAACGGCAGATTGAGGAGAGTGAGGTACAAATTTTGATTTTAATCTAATCCTAGAAAATAAATATTATTAATTATTAAAAAAATTAGGTGTAGTTGGTGGTGATAATTGCTTATGTATGTATGTTCGTTTGGTGATATTTAATCAACATTCATATCATATAAAGATGATGAAAAAAGAAATGGAGCATTTACTGTCTATAAGGAGCAGAGTCTCGTCTTTATCTTTACCAAATTAGCTTCTTCTTTTTTTCAGTTGATTCAAATAAACCCAAGAGAAAAGCGAGCTGGACACTTTTTGCCAGCATCATTATGAGTTGTCTGCACACGTCAGTTCATTGGGTGGGGTCTAATTGTCACGTCAGTCCATTCCGTTTGACATAATGAAAGTGGACTAACATGAAACACTTTAAATGCTTCTACAACTCAATAAAAAAAATTAGGATTTAATTGAAATTTTAGATAATTTATAGGACTTGTGAGTTCATTATCCTTTATGTTTTCAACTTATTTTATTTGTGCTATGAATTGATTTTTTTTTAAAATTTTTATCATTAATAATTTGAGAAGTATATATTATTGAGTAGGTATTTTATTTAAAAATATTCACTAAATTATTCAAAATTCAAAATTTAAAATGAACTAGTTTTATATAATATTCAAGACTGATATATGTTTTCATTTTTCTCATAAAATTTAATTATTTAAAAATAGTAATAAATAATGATATATGTCCCTTACAAAAAGCAATAGTGATTTATGTATAAAAGAAGAATAAAGACAATTTTGGAGTTTTATTTTGTTTTAGTTTTTTTTATATATATATTAGGGGAGGGGGATTCGAATTGCTCCCCTTTTATGTCTCACCTCGTGGATGGGTAGGTAAGAAGTCATTCCATCCTTAGGCGGGGAGGCAAGACAACTTTAGAGTTTGAATTTTTTAAAATTTGACAATTTAATATTTTAATTTTTTTTATTACAATTAAATGTGGAACTTGTAAAAAAAATAACAATAAGGTGTAAATAGCAGGTCACTAACAAACTACCCTTTAAAAATTTATTATTTTAAAACTAAAAAATTTTATTATCCTTAAACTCAAAAAAGCATAACTATTATTATTATTTTAAATAAAAATAATTTTATATTCATTTATTTATAGTTTGATTCATAACTATTTTTAGTTAATAAAAAATTTAAAATTAAAATTATTTAAGGATACAAATTTAACTATCAACATTTTACAAAATTTTTAATTAATGAAAATGTAAAATTTAAATTAATTAATGAAAATGTAAAATTTAAATTTTTCAATGGCTTGTTTCTTTTTTCTTTTTCACTTTCTTTCTGTTCAGTTTACAATTTTTAATAAATTTAATGAAATTAAAATTATAGTTTTATAAAATATGTGGTTTAATTATTGTTATGTTGATAAAGCCAAAAAAAAAAAAACCTTCTTGTCCTTTCAAAGAAGAAGCTAGTTATTTTGATACTGTATATTTTATAAATTTATCATGATTTACAAAAGAAAAAAATGTATTATTATTTTCTAATAGAATAAGTAAATTTAAATAATTGTCATAGATAATTTGACCATTTTATGTATATAACCTGCTGTAATATTTTTTTTACAGATGCAACACTTAACTGTTATAAAAAAAATAGTTTAAATATTAAATTATTAAATTTTGAAAAATTTAGATACTTTAGGCTTCGTTTGTTTGCGAAAAATATTCTTCCAAAAAATATTTTCTCTTATTTTTTAATGTTTGGATTATCTAAGAAAAATAAGTCAAAGGAAAATAATATACCAGTCAAAGAAAAATTACTTTAAAATAAGGAAAAATATTTTCTCATTTTAAGGATGAGAAAATATTTTCCAATACTTTTTCTGATGTTTTTTTTCTTCATTTATTGTCTTTCCTTTTATTTTTCAATGCATTCTTTCCTCATTTATTTTTTTTTAGTGTTGCAACTAAATATAGAAAAATATTTTATTTGCTAAAAAATATTTTCTACAAACAAATGAAGCCTAAAAATATCTTTATTCCTATAAAATATCACAAATATTGTTAACAATTTTTTATATTTAATTTACTAGGATGTGTTGTGATGATATTTATAACTATGCCTACCCACATGGGAGAGATAGCAAGCCGTCCTGCCCATGGGGTAAGATAAAAGTAGAGGGGAGGTTCGAAACTCCACACCCCTTTCCTCTCATGATAAAAAAAAAATATATATATATATATATATATATAACTATGATATATTGAAATTAGTTACAAGACATTTACAAATGTTTACAAAAAAAAAAAAAATCTATGTCAAATTGTAATTCAAATTCTAAACAAGCTATACCTGCATCAAGAAGACTAGAACAATGCGAGAATTTGAATTTTGTAACAGGAGTGTTGTCATGTCTTACTTTTGGGCATAGAAGTATCCTCTTGTTGTACTCATTACTTGAAGACAAATTGACAGTGCCTTATCTGTGCAAGGTGAGTTGTAAATCCCACAGCCGTTAAATTTGGATAACAACTTGTTGAATTAGAAGAGGTTTTAAAGATTAGAAATTTCGGGATACATGTGATTATTGTTTGGCGCACTAGTTAGAGTGATTCCTATGCTATCTTTTTTCCTTTCCTTGCTTTCCGAAAATAATACAGCAGACAAAATTATTAATTTTATAAATAATTTTCTTTATAATAATTTTAAAAATTATAAATATTTTTAATATAAAACATTATTAGCCTAGATAACTTGAATTTTTAAGAATCAATTAAACACACGTAATTTTATTACCATGTAACTATATGTTTGTTGGTATATATACACAGATATATAATTTCCACATTTATTACAATGGTAGATATTCATAAATGTAGAAATTTATCAAACCTAATTTTTAATAATCATGTCAATTTTTTTATTTGATTTTTACCAATATTTATAGGTCGAATACTCACTTTCACCTTTAAACTTTATTGAAAGGGTATGCCTAGAAAGACTATGCAAGTTGGAGTCACCAGCTCACTATAGCCGGAAAATAGGCAAGTAGGTGGGAATCCATTTTTCCTGCAAGAGATTGTAAGTTCAAGAGGTAACATCTACTTATCCTATTTCTTATTATACATGGCTCAATTACTCGTCTCATCACCCTAATTTCGGTTTTAATGATTTTTTATCACACATAATATTAGTTAACTTGAAATTCCGTTGGATTGAAAATTGGAGTGTGGGATGATTGAATTTAGGGCGTATACATCGTAAAGATAAAGACAAGTCAATAAGCAAATATTAACCACTCATAACTAACCAAGTAATTAACAATGCAAGTCAAATAGGCAAATAACAAACATCACACAAGCATGCAAGAATTAAACAAAAATAAACAAACAAACAAATAAGAAAAATAAAAAAATAGGAAAAGAGATTAAGGATTACAACTCTTGAAATGACATATTCTAATAAATACATTTAAAATAGAAAAATAAAAAGGAAAATTGAGATTAAAAATTACATCACTTGAAAATTTTCTATTCTATTAATTACATCAAAAATAAAAATATAAAATAAAAAAAATTCCTATTCTAATAAACCAGTAAGCCAAAAGTTAGTTCACATGCCCATGTAAGCACATAACACATTTTTGATAATTTTTATATATTTCATACATTTGCACGATGAATACTAGCAATAATGAGAAGAAGATTGATTAAAATAACAAAAGCATGTAAACAAATCAACAAATAATGATGCTAATAAAGATGCATGATTCAAGATTTAAAATTCAAGTATTTTGATGTCAAAATGTCATTTTTATTTTGAAAAGTAGAATTTCATGACAAGGAAAAGTTAAGAAGGTTAAAATAAAAGGAGCGAAAATAACGAAATAATAAAAATAATAAAAATGAAATTTTTATCATAAAAATGGGGATTTTATGATAAAAATACAAGAGAATTAAAATAAAAGGATAAAAAATGGCAAAAAATAATAAAAATGCGATTTTTACCATAAAATTTAAATTTTATGATAAAAATGCAAGAAAATCGGAATA
>CATIWM010031303.1:0-10169 GCA_949671775.1 Mallotus repandus | reverse complement strand
CTCAACATAAGATGAATGCTGCATATGCTGACTTTGATTCAATATTTGCATATCCAAATGAACTTGGATTTTGACGAGTAAGATCAATATGGAAAGCTTAAGATGTCTACTTCAAATGTCAAGAAGACCTCTTCCTCATTTTAGATCTCTAAGAATGTTGAAATCTTCCTTGAATCTTGGAGGTCACATTAGCCAAAAGCGTGCTTAACTCCATTTTGATTTGTATATTAGTCCTAGCTTATACACACTTAAATAAACATGTGAAATGCTAAAAACTAAGATTGTTAAGATCAAAATTAAGATTGATTATTGCTAAGGTCAACAACCATTTTTTCATCAAAATTATTATTATTATTTTTTGCATATAAAAGGGCAACTTTTCCCTTTCTCCTTTCTTTTCTTTCTTTCTTTCTTTCTTTCTCTCTTTCTCGTTTTATTTTCTTTCAAAAATGGATGTCAGAATAACATTAGATTTTCCTGATTGGGATCCTATACTGCCCACCATTCGCTCCCCATGCAATCTCAGATTCATGAGAGAAGATACAATTCCTCTACTTGTGAATATGAAGAGCCACATTTGTTCTTCGACATTCGGAGAGGTTAGTACTCAAATCTTTTCATTTTTCTTGTAAAATTGCATTAGGCTAGGATAGATTAATATTTATTTACCAATTAGGGCTAGAAATAGCATTGATTGAATGGAAATAGTGTGAATTCGGGTGAAAAATTGAGAATAGAATGTTGTTCTTCCACTTGCAGACGTGTCGCCTCCTCGACGAGGCAATCGCCTCTTCAATGAGGCGATCGCTTCTTTGTGAAGGGGAAAAGCATTTAAAACAGAAGCATCTCCTCTTAGCAATGAGGCGTCGCCTCTTAGCAAAGAGTCGTTCACCTCTTTAAACCATTATTAGGATATCACATGTACAGGGGTCATCTCCTCTTATCAAAGAGGGGTCACCTTCCCTCTCTTCTTTTGCTTTTTCTTGCTTCTTTAATCTAACTACCAAAAACATCTAAATAGCATTATATTAATTCAACTTCCTGATTTCTTTTTGCAGCATGACGCCTAGATGTTTAAGGGCACGAAAAACTTTCAAGAGCTTATAAATTATTAGAAGGACTAGATCCAGGACACCAATTTTGAGGACTTCATCCTTTCTCTTTTGGAGGAGCAGGGGAAGACAGATTACCAGCCCCTTCACGGGTTGGTGGAGAGGTGGTTTGACACCACATACACCTTCCATTTTCCCTTCGGGGAGCTCACACTAGATCTAGTTGCATTCGCTGCCATCAACGGGATCGCTTGTGCTGGAGACTCTGTTCTTTTTGATGCGAGTCTGCATCGGATGACCTCAGATACCATTGCTTATGTCGATCACCTTCTCGATATGGTTTTCAAATATGAGGGGGACTCATACCATCAAGCTTGACTCAATCCGGAGCTTCTACATCCACAAGAGAGTTACGACAATCACCACTCCTTGAGAGATTGATCAGTTGGTGTGGGCATTCCTAGTTTACCTTCTTAGTACCACTCTTTTTACTAACATGGCCAGCTCTATTGATATGATGTTCTTTATGTTACTCTAGGATTTGGAATTGGTGCCGTCTTATAACTGGGGTGGCTGTGCTTTGGCATACTTATATCAGAGCATGGATGAAGTGGTGCGCAGCGCGAAAAGGTTCTGTGGCTTTTGTCATGCCACTTTGGTACTCTCCCTTCTCTTGAATCATTCTGAAAGCTTTTTTTTCTTTTGGTTGTTGTTGTCATTTACCAACAATTTCCTTTACAGATCTGGGGATTAGAGCTAGAGCTAATTGCTGAAATTTCTCATATAGGAGATCATCTTCCGGCTGTCGGGAGGTGGGGTGCTAGCTGTACTTAGAAGAGGCATCTGGCACACGTGCACATCCATCGAGAGCGACTGAACTTCTTGACTCTGAAGGCAGTACTTATAAAACCCAAATTTTTTTTTTAGAGTTTTATTGATGTTGTTTACTTACATGTTGCATTTTTACAGATGCAGGGTGACCCATGGGGGCCAGAGAACAAGTGGAACCCTAAGATGGTTCACTCTAGGACACTCTCTCTACAGAGAGTCCTGCTACAGGGTCCAGATTATCATATGTGGTATCTCGATGAGAGGGTCTATAACTGGAGTGGGGGTCCCCGAGTGAGACATGTCCCCAAGTCTCCTCCCCAGTACATCTTTTGGACTCATGAGCTAGAGTGTAAGGAGCTTGATCAAGCTTTTACTGACAAGCCAGCTAGTGATCATACTGTGCGGGTGAAGAGCCGGTATCTAGATTTTGCTCTGACGCACCTCTTACAGTGAGTGCCCTTGACTATCGGTTCCACCTCTCAAGTATGTATTTGATTATGAGCTCATATTTCTTAAGTTGTCTTATTCTGATATGATCTTTTACTTTCGGGTCATGGCTACTGGACCTGCACCGTGTGCTAGGCCTCAGGCACGGGAGAGGCCTTCTCAGAGACCCCGTATTGATCAGGGTGGAAAGGGTACTTTGTCCAGAGCGCAGCAGATCAAACCTCATACTGCTCCTTCTAGCTTTACCTCCCGAATAGTGGCTAACAGCTTTGTTCATGTTCTTGATCTTCTGGCTCATTGTTGGGTTCCTCCCGGAGAGTTATCCCAGCAGTTCCTAACTTTGGATTAGAGCCTTGAGCCAGCATGTATCATCGAGGGCACTACTCATGTAAGTTCATCTTTGACCTATTTTCTGAATCATTCTCGATATGTTTATCAGTACTAATCATTTTACTAATGATGCAGATTTCTTTAGAGCAAGGTCAGTATATGTATAAGCTGATTGAGGCCCAAAGAGAATACATGTTGGACATTACTCAATAGTAGAGGGTAAGTGCTCTTTTTATTCTTTTATGTATGCTTGCTCGCATGATTCACTCACCTTGTATTTGCTTTAATAGGATCATGATGAGGCAAGCCAAGAGAGGATCGCTGCCCAAGAGTGTCAAATTGAGGTGCTTCAGATTGATGAGGATGAGGATGATGACGCCAAGGATGGAGGTGATGCCGAGGAGGGTAGGGATTTCAAGAGCACAGATTCAGATGCTCATTAGACTAGGAGTCTTTTATAATTTTGAGAACAATATATGACTGTTAATTCCAAAGTTTAGGAATTTTTTTCATATTGTGTTTAGATGGGGTACTTTGAAATTAATTTCCATTTTAACTACTTTCAATTTCAGAAGCCATTGAGTGTTCTTGACTTGCAAGAACTATTTTCTTATATAGCTGAATTCTGTATTTATGCCAAAACCCATTCCTTCTCTGGTGGAGAGGTGATCGCCTCTTCAATGAGGCGTTGCCTCTTCATTTCCTGTCGAAGAGGCGATCGTCTCTTCTTGATGAGGCGTCACCCCTTCGAGGAGGCAATCGCCTCATCGGTGGTTCTGTTGTCCCTTTTAAAATCCCTAGCTTCTCTAAAAAATCCCAATTTCCATTTCCACCATTTTTCTTCACTTTCTCTCTCTAGAACACATTCTGACCTCCCAAAATGACTGAAAAAAGCTTGAAACAACTGCAGTCGATCCTGAAAAGCTTGGATGGCAAATCTTGGTCTAAATTGGAGCCATTCCATCTATGAAGCATCGACACTTCAAATAGGGTGAAATATCCATGTCGGACACTTTCAGACACCGACAAGTGTCCGACACCGACACGTGTTCGACACCGACACGTGTTCGACATGGCTTTATTATTTTATTATTTTTTTCTTTTTAGGACACGGGACCGACACGGCAGGACACTTTTAGGACACGGTGGGGCACTTTTTTATAACACTTTTTAGCTCCATTTTTTGTATAATTTAATTCAATTAATAATTTAATTTAATTGGTCACTTTTTATGTTTGCCTTATATGTGAAAATTATAGATAATTAATTAAATTATTATATTAAGTATTTAAATTTCATGGAGTTTTTATTTTATCACACTAGCTTCATTTTTTTTAACAAATCATCTTTATATAATAGAAAATAATACATATTTTATGTGGAATATATATATAAATATAAAGCATGTCCCGCACATGTCATGTCCTTAAATTTTAAAAATTGTCGTATTGCCGTATCCGTATCGTGTCATATCTGTGTCCATGCTTCTTAGCATTCCATCTATCCATTTTTCGATCCTTATATGCTAGGAAGATCAATTTTCCATTTCTTCATGCTCTTGCTCAATTATAGGATCCCTAAAAACATGTCTTCCGGTTTAACATAGTGGAGTTACGCCCCATGCCGGAGGAATTTGAAGCTATCTTAGGTTCTCAAATGGATTCTACTCGTCAGATTGTAGTTCCTTCGGTTCAAACCCCAAATTTGCACTTGATGTAGTATCAGATGGCTAGAATGTTTAGTTTTTCTCCCCAATTTTTGCTTTGTCATATTTTCAGCACTAAAATTCTAATTGATTCTCTCCCAGAGGTTATAGTAGTCGCGGATAACAAAGAGGAGTATTGGCCTCGGATGATGGCTCTATGTCTATATGCTCAATTCCTGCTTGTCTCCCCTTTTGGAAATTGTGACTCAAAGATCCTCCACATTCTGGATTAAGTGGAAACAAGTTTTAACCCTCTTCCTCTTATCTTAGCAGAGACCATTGCTGGGTTGGACAACTTTGCAGAAACTAGATGATTTTTTGAAAGTCCACTATTATTGGAGGTTAGCTTATTTCTCTTCTCTCTCCACTTACTGTTTTTCTATCATTTTTATTCATTTATAAATTGGATAGGCATGGTTTCATGAAAAATTGAGGTTATTGGAGCCTCTTCGAGACATTGCACATTACAAAGCCAAACACTGTTGTACCTGAAGACTTCACCCCATTCCGGAAGATGTGTGGTGTTGGCTGGCTACATTTTCTAACACTTTGATCCAGTGGATGTGCCCTTAGTGGAGATTGCAGCACGTGACTATTCGGTCTTACATCCACTGTGTTCCTGTAGCCAGCCTCCACTTTGCTACTTTCTACAATCCAACTCGACTTTGCAAGCAATATGGGCAGAAGCAGCTAATTGTAGGTCCAATCCATGAATTTGAGTTAGGACCTCTCTCCCAAAACTTTCTAGATAACCTGGTAGAAACTTGGCCTCGCAGAACCATCTTGAGGCGCATCGACTACATCGGAGACCCATCGACTGGTGATCAGTACAAGGAGTGGATTCATTTGCAACAGACAGAGACAATGAATTTATGATAAATAGAAGGACAAAAGTATTGCAAACATCGAGTGTTCAATTCAAGAAAAGAAGGCAAAATTAGTTTATGTAACTTAATCTTTATTTGCTTTTTGTTAGATGGAATTTCCCTTTTTAATTAGACAGTTTATAATGAATACTTAATGCAATGCTTAACAGTAACAAAGGCGAACCGTTTTATTTAACTTAAGCACAAAATGACTATACATTTTGGGGCAATTTACCATTTTATGGTGAAAAAAAAATATTTTCCAATTTAGGTCAGTTTCAAAAGTTATTCTCGTTTTGTGGTACTTTAATTTTTTTTATTAAAAAAATCCAAAACGCTACTTGGAGTAGTGTTTTTACATGAAGACAAAAAAATTTCAAGTCAAAACGCTACTCTCAGTAGCGGAATGGGACCCAACATGTAGACCAAAATTTCTCTCTCCTGAGGGGACCCAACACGCAAACAAATATTTTTTTTTCAGCTTTTACCCTCTCATTTAATAATAATAATAATATAAAGTAAAATTAATAATAAATAATACTATTATTAATAATAATTCTTATTTATATTTTAATTAATTATTTTTAATAAATTGTTTTTAATTAATTTTTTCACATATTCTACATTATTATTTATACTTTAATTAACTATTTTAAATAAAAAAATTTTGCATGGCCAAAATTGTAATTAATTTTATTTTTTTAATTTTTTTTTATTATTATTATTATTGTGTGGACATAACAAAATTGAGATGGCCCGGATGACGCAAAAAATTAAAATTAATAATAATAATGTTATAATCATTATAATTTTACATAAAAAATAAATAAATAATCAAAATTTTGGCCATGCAAAATTTTTAGATTTTAATTTTTTGTTTTTTATTTTATTATTAATTTAATATATTATTATTATTATTATTATTATATTTGTGTGGACAAAAAAATTGAGATGGCCAAAAAAATTAATATTTGTGTGACATTTGTTGAATATCAAAAAAAAAATTTCTTGTCCATTTCACTAATTATGATATTATTTTTAATATTATTATAATTAATTAACCATAATTATTATATTCTTAAAATAAAAAATTAAATATTAAAAATTAATCATAAACACTTATTTCTTGATTTAATGAAAAAATTAATTATTAAGGTAAATTTTTGTATCTATATATATATTTTCTAGTGAAAATATTTTTTTTACGTAATTATTGAAAAATGTATATATTGTTTTTTTTTAAAAAAATAGTTAATTAGATAGTGAAAAAAAATTATTTAGGTAAAGAAAAATTGATCAAATCAGTGTCATCTCAGGAGAGAGAAAAGTGGTCTATGTGCTGGGTCCCATGCCGCTACTTGGAGTAGCGGAATGTTCTTTCCACAATTTTGAGTAGCAGAATGTCCTTTCTCTCTCCTTTCCCTTGCCACCTCAGCCAAAAACACTACAAAATGGGAAATTCTTTCACATTTCACCACAAAAATGGGAATAACTTTCAAAACTACCATACATTGGTAAATAAAATTTTTTTTACCATAAAATGGTAAATTGCCCATACATTTTGCTTTTAATACATCTCCTGTCGCCAGTTGACCTGCCCTTGCAAGTTTTCCAGCCCACCATTTCTCTCTCTCTCTCCTTTTCTATGTCCTTAATTTTTGCCTGGACCACCTCTTTCGAGGTTTTCAATCCAGCAGGACTTTTTAATTTTTTTATTTTTTTGTCTCTTATTTTTACCTAGGCAGCTTCTTTGCGAGGTTTTCACCCTAGCTAGACTTCACAAAAAGTACTTCTTCAATTTATTGAGCTTGATGGGCTCTCTGAACTCATTTCCTTCCAGATCAGATAAAACAGCAGCACCGTTGGAAAATAGTTTCTTTACCAGATATGGACCTTCCCAATTTGGTTTAAACATTCCTCGTGGATCGGTTATGATCGACTTAGTCAGTTTCAACACCAAGTCACCCTCTTTGATCTTAGCCGACTTGATCTTTTTGTTGTAAGCTCTGGCTATCCTCTTCTGATACATTGAGAGTTATACATAGCTTTCATTCTCTTCTCATTTAACAACATTAGTTGTGCTAACCGGCTCTCTACCCATTGATACTCAGGAATTTTAGACTCCAAAAGAACTCTCAATGACTAAATCTCAACTTCTATTAGCATTACGGCTTCACATCCATAGACTAAAGAGTATGGACTAACTCTAGTTAACATTCTGGCAGTGTTTTATATCCCCATAATGCGAACTATAGATAATCTGACCAATCTCGATAATTTTCCATCATCTTGGACAAGATCTTCTTCATATTCTTATTTGCGACTTCAACTGCACCATTTGCTTGTGGCCTATATGAAGATGACTTATGATGCTCAATCATGTATTCTTTTGGCAAAGCTGTCATCTCAGCTCGGAACTGAACGCCATTGTCGGAGACCACATAGTGAGGCAACCCGTATCTATAAATTATATTCTTCTCAATAAACCTTGCCATTTGTTTTGATCCAATAGTAGCAAATGACTCAACCTATTTGGAGAAGTAATCCATAACTACCATAATATAACAATGACCATTTGATGCTTTCGGCCTTATCTCTCCTATGATATCAATTTCCCAAACTATGAATGGCAAAGGAGAAGTCATCCTTTGAAGCTCCATGAAAGGTGAATAACTAACATCACCATATGATTGGTAGTTATGACACTTCTTCATGCAATACACTTCTTGATGAGCTATTTTCTTGGCTAAGACCATTTCGTTCATATGCAAACCACATACTCCATCATGAATCACTTCCATAAGCTTCTGAGCTTCATTCTTATCCACACATCTCAAATGCACTCCAGTTGGTGCTTTTTATACAACATTCCATTATGACTGATAAATTAATGAGACAACATTCTGAGAGATATTCTCTCTTTCCTATCAGTATCCTCAGGAAACCGCTCCATTTCTAAGTATTACCATAAATTATAGAACCACGACTTTTCTATGGAGTCAACCAACATCACCCTTATCTCTTCATAATACGAGATTCGAGATTATACAAGAATTAAAGGTTTGAATTTTGTCTATTTTTCTCCTTCCCAGGTAGAAGCTAAAGTGGCAAGTGCATCTGCCATCTGATTATCTTCTCATGGTAGATGAATGATTTTGCATTGAGCGAAAGATAACAGGACAGTAGCCAAATAATTCCAATACAATCTCAGCTTATCTTCTCTCACTTCCCACTATTTAGAGATCTGTTTAACTACTAACATAGAGTCTCCATATATTGTAACCTCTTCCACCCCCATAGTTTGAAGTGCTTCTAAACTAAAAATACAGGCTTCGTATTCGGTTTAATTGTTGGTGACTTCGAATTCTAATCTTATCGCCATCGGGATCATTTCTCCTTCTAGTGAGATTAGAATTACACCTATACCTGCTCCCTTACTACTGACAACCCCATCGAAGTACATTTTCCATGTTTGGATTTTGATTGCCCCTAGGTGCTCATCTGGAAACTCCAACTCTCATTTTTATCCATCATCCACTGGATTCTGAGCCAAGAAGTCTGCCACAGCTCTTCCTTTCACCACTTTTTTTACCACGTAATCTATATTGTATTCTGTGAGCAAAACCAACCACTTGGTCAATTTTCCTATGAGTGACGGAGTTTGCTGGAGGTATATGAGTGGATCGTGTTTCGAAATGGCTTGAACCCTGTATGCCTAAAAGTAATGTCGGAGCTTCTTTGTGGCACAAATCATGGCTAGGCATGTCTTCTCTACCAGACTGTAATTGGCCTCATAAGGCAAAAGATTCTTGCTCAGGTAATACACAACATGCTCAACTCTTCCATCGCTTTCTTGAGCTAACATCGCACCCACTGCTTCTCTTTTGATTGCCAGATAAAGAATTAAGGGCGTACCCGACCTTGGCGGTTATAATACATGAGGATTCATCAAATAACTCTTAATAGTTTTGAAAGCCTGCTAACACTTGTCATCCCAGATCACCGACTAATTCTTTCTTAGGAGCTTAAAGATTGGCTCACAGATGGTAGTCAACTTGGCTATGAACCTACTGATGTATTGTAATCATCCAATGAACCCTCTGACTTCTTTCTTGTTCTTTGGCACTGGCATCTCTCGAATCGCTTTAACCTTATCCTGAGCCACTTCAATCCTTTTCTGACTAACAATGTGGCCTAGCAGCTTTCTAGAGGTCACCCCAAAGACACACTTCTTCAGGTTTAACCTGAGGTTGTACTTTTTAGCCCTGGCTAGGAACTTGTCTAAGGCTACAAATTGTTCTTCCCTTATCAGAGACTTTACCATTATGTCGTCCATGTATACTTCTATTTCCTTGTGGACCAAATCGTGTAATAAAGTGGTAGCCATTCTCTAATAGGTAGCTCCTGTGTTCTTTAATCTAAATGCCATGACCAAATAACAATAGACTCCTCATTCAGTGGTGAAAGAAGTCTTCAGCTTGTCTATCACTGTCATCATGATCTGGTTGTATCCCAAGAAATCATCCATAAAGGAGTATATAGCACTTGAGGCCACACTATCAACTAGAGTATCAATATACGGTAAAGGGAAATCATCCTTCGAGTAGGCTTTATTAAAATCTCGGTAATCCACACACATTCTGACCCTTCCATTTTTTTTAGGAACCGACACTATGTTGGCCAACCACTAGGTGTTATCCACTACCTCCAAGAACTTTACTTTTAGCTGCTTCTCTACTTCTTCTATGATAAGAAGAGCCCATTCTGGTCGCAATCTTCTCTTCTTTTGATTTACTGGTGTAATGTGAGGATATGTAGGGATTCTGTGTTCTGTAATTTTTCTATCAATTTCGGGCATATCCTCGTAACCCTAAGCAAATACTTTCTATCTTTTCCTTAATGCTTCTTCCATTTTTATTCTCTCATCAAGAGTTAAAT
>CATIWM010031299.1:0-12464 GCA_949671775.1 Mallotus repandus | reverse complement strand
CATTGGTGTTTAACATGTTTTTTCTAAGATATCATAAACAAAAGCATCCAAAACACTTTGTTATGCTGTTGTAAATTTGAAACTTCTAATTTAATGTGTAGAAGAGGATGCAGGGTTAGACGGTAGAAATACAAACTATTTTACCCAAGTGGGTTTACGGTTTTTTTTTTTTATACAAAAGAGATTCAATGTCCGTGAATTGTACACAACAGAGAACAGTTATTCCTTTAATATTCACTTTATGAGTGAGTGACAAATTCACACCAATATTGGTGGATGGGGTTAGTGACAGTTTGCACGTAATGTTAGAAAATTTGAAAGGAATGTATTAATTTGGAGAATGTAAAAGGAGAGTTGGAACCAAGTTTAGAACATAAAATTTAACAGTAAATCCCAACTTTTAACCTTTGATGCAGCTGGAAGCATATGGTTGCACAGGTGGTTAAATGCTATCAATGTTAACAATAATTCCTCATTCTTAACACAAGAAAATAACATTTGGAAAGTAAGGTTCGACATTGTATGTAGTCATTGCGCGGACTCATCAAAAGTCGAATATATGCCTCCCTCTTATTACTGCTTTGAGATGAAAGCGTTTGAGGGCTTGAAGCATATACTGACCATTTTAGATCTCTTAATGCACACTTAAATACACCAAGATGACGAACGTTGAGAAAACATTAGTGCCCGATGATTCCCTGCAATTTATCTCGATCGACTGTTAAGGAGAGAGAGGGAAGCATAAGGTTGGTGACCCGGGGGAGGAAAGCAAATTCATATCTCACGTAAATCGTCAAATATAATGGCATTCCCTCTTATCAAGGCTCCCTAGATTTTCAAGCAAATATATCAGTATCTTATTATTGTGTTCACCTTCGACATACTGCCTTTCAAACACTTATTGAGTTCACCCTCGTACACTCCCTTTCTATATTCTTCTGAATATGATGAAGCAAAGGTTCTTGAGGAGATGGAATGCTTGGAACACATAAGTGAGCTAGGACAGATTTTGTCTTCAACTATTGCTGTCCAAAAGCTGTTGAATAACCCCAAGCTGCGAAGGTGCATCAAAAAATAGAAACTCACAAACCTTACAAATCAGGCCTCTTCAGTATCCTTGCTGACATAGGAGTGTCCCAGTGAGATGATTGACAAACCAACCCACCTTTCAGCCAGCCTATCTCCATCAACATTTGTCTGCAATAATTCATTTCTTTTCAATGGTGTGTAAATAATTCATTTCTTTCCAGTTGTATGCTAGTTGTGTGCCAGCTTAGTTTTAATCTTCCAACTCAAAATTGTATTATTTAATTTGTGCTAATGTTGTGTTAATGCCTATAAATAGGCCTGCAAGTATTCCAATTTTCATTAAGAACTTGATTTGAGAAATAAAATAAAAAAACTTCAGTTCTTCTTTTAGAAGATTATTTTCTACTCTTAAATTTATTCTTAAATTTTAAGAGTACCTGTATCCTTGGATTGACTTCTCGAAGGTGGTGATTTAGCCTAGTATTCATCATAGTGGAGTTTTTAATTCCACCACAATTGGCAGAATACAAATCCCAGCACTTCAATAGTGTCAACTTGGTATCAGAGCAATCTCAATCTTCCTGTGGATTAGAGTAGCAAGGTATCAATCTATCCATTATCTATCCTTTCGTTTATAAAAAAAAAAAAAAATTTGTTGTAGTACCTCTTTAAAAAAAGTTCATAACCTGAATTTGTAAACCAACTGTGCCAATCAACCACACTTCCAAAACACTTCCATTCCCTACTGATCAAACCAAATCTCACCCATCTGAAAGCCTTTTTAATTTTAAAAAAAATAGCAAACCCAAAACTGTAACCACACCATTCCTCACCAAACCTATCCTTGCTCACCCATGCATTCATGTTTCTTTAAGAACTAATAAAAAAAAATTTAAAAATAAAAAGTTGCAGAAGAAGAGAATTGTTCTTTAGTTGTTTCAGCCTACGTTTTGTTACAAAATAAAAAGAAATAAGAGGATTGAAGGTTTATAAAGGGGAGGAAAAGATAATTATAAAGGTAAGGCACGTGAATGCTTCAGTAGCAAATTAAAAAATCAAGAAGCTAGAGTGATGGGTTATATTTTTTTAAAAAATAGCGAAAACATACAAACCCAAGAAAATGGTCCTGCAAAAGACTGGTCTTGCACTTATATTCATATGAAGCGTAGTGCAAAAGAGTGGTCATGCACTTATATTCATGTGAAGCATCTTCTACCGCTTATAAAAAAAAAAGTCTAGTCTTGTAGAACAAGAAAAAGTGCGAAAGATAAAAAAGAAAATTGGGGTATTTAGTGTCAATTGTCTTAACTTTTAAATATATTCATAGAATTTTTTTTTCTTTTAACATTTTGGTCATACATGAGGTAGTTATTCTTTGATAATTTTTTTTAGTTTAATGTAAATTTTTTGTAATTTTTTATTTCTTGGTTGTAAGGTTTCTTAAAAAAAAGTGAGATAATAAAATTTTTTTTTGAGAAATTAAAAAAAAAAGAGAAAAAAAAGTGAGATATTTTAAAAAAAAAGCATGCCACAAAAAAATTGTTGAAAGATGCCACCAAAACAAAATCGCCAAAGACCTGTCCAAGATGTCACCATAGAAGAATTACAACGACATATCCAACAACTCCAACAATGACTTGAATAGTACAAGCAAAAAGGAGAACAAGTTCGTGAATCAGAAGATGATCAAGAAGTTAAGATTAATCCTTTCCACAATCTATCAAGTGAATCATCTGGAGAAGAAGCAGAACCACGACCATGAGTACATCAAAGGAGAACTCAGGACCGAGATCATGGAGTGAAGGTGGACATACCAGATTTTGAAGGATAGTTAAATCCATATGATTTTATCAAATGGATGCATACTGTTGAATAAGTCTTTGACCATAAAGACATTCTAGACTACTGCAAAGTCAAGATTGTTGCCATTAAGCTTAAGAAAAATGCTTTACTATAGTGGGATAATCTTAAGTACAAGCAAGAATGTAAAGGAAGAAGTAAGATCACAACGTGGGAGAGGATGAAAAGATATGAAAATACCTTGGAAGGGGGGTGAATAAGGCAATCGAATTCAAATCGAAAGTACTTGAAATTTAAACAAAAATAGAAAGAATGTTAAGAAGGAAGAATTAAGAACACAATGATTTAAAGAGTTCGGATTCAACAACAATCCTACGTCTCCACCTAACTTATCCCAAAGTTAGGATTTTCAATCACCCACAATCTTATTCATAAGATTGAGATTACACAAGAGTTTAATGCTTACTCTTACAACCTTACAATCAAGAGTTTTCTATGCTTACTCTAAAACCGAAACCCAAGTATTTTAATGGCTAAACACTTAAACCAATTCCTTTAGAATAGAATCTCACTTCCCATTTTCTCAAATCCAAAAAATAGAAGAATAAGAATATCTACTCTAACACTCACCAACTCTCACAAGAGCTATACAAAAAGAATAATGAATTTGAAAGAATATTGAGAGCTTTGATTGATGTTAAGAGTGAGAATTATAATGATCAAGTGTCTTAACTTCAATTGAGCTCTAGGAGGTGTTTATATAGATAAAAACTTAAAAATATAGTTGTTGGATGTATCAAATATGTCTCCAATGTCTATAATTAATTTTTGAATCAATTTGGACTTTTGCAGTTGAAACGACGCTCACGATCGTGAGGGTAGTGTCCTGGCTCGTGAGGGCCAATTTAAGGACCGTTGCATTCAAAAATAGCCATTAAAAGCTATCAGATCTGACCCTCACAAGCGGCTCATGATTGTGTGGGTAGCTCATGAGTGTGTCTGACCAAAAGAGCTGAAATAGCTCAAAATGAGCACCAACAGGGGACAGCTCATGAGATGCTCATGATCGGGATTGAAGATGATCGAATTAGCCTAACAATTTTTCATGAAAGTTGTAGATATTTTTCTTATATTTCCAATATCAATTTGAATCACCTCAATTTGACATATGTAGCTCAAGATATTGCTAAAATACTAAGAGCTGCTCAACCTAAAATAAAAGCTACATATGCTGAATTCGACTCAAGATTTGCAAACCCAAATGACCTCAGATTTTGACAAATAAGCATAATTCAAAAAGTTTAAGATGTATAGTTCAAATGTTAAGAAGACAACTTTCTCATTATAAATCTCTAAGGATATCAAAAACTTCCTTTATTCTCAAAGGTTGAATTAGCCGAAAAGCATGCTTATCAATCCCAGACTTCATTTTGACTTCCAATTGAGTCCTAACTTATAAACACTTAAAAAAATAAAATTAAATGCTCTTCAAAATTAAGTTTTTTAAGATCAAAATCAAGATTGATCATTGCTAAGGTCAATAAGAGAACTTCGACGCAAATATCTATCTGATTACTATCGGTAAGATATCTTCATCAAGCTCCACAACTTTCAACAACGTGTTCTATCAGTTGACAAATATGCTACAGAATTTGAACAACTTATGATGAAGTGTGACCTCAACGAACTAGAAGAACACACTGTTACTAGATTCCTCAAAGGATTGAATTGAAATTACTAATGTTGTTCAACTTCAACCTTATTGGACACTCAATGATGTGATCAAGCTAGCATTGAAGGTAGAATGCAAACAGAAGAATTTCAAATGGAGTGGAATAAAGAGTGTAGCCAAGACAATTACTTCCAACCAAAAGAGTACTTCAACAAAGCCATCATCATCCACCACCACTAAAAAGGATGTTGAAATAGTCAGTAATACATGTGGCACAACTTCTAGCAATAATTGTAGAAAGTGCTTTAAGTGTCATAGATTTAGCCATATTGCATCTGACTGTCCAAATCAAAGGGTAGTGTCATTTGTGGAGGAAGCATTATGTGAGAAAGAAGGCGAGGATGAAGCCTTACAAGAAGATGAAGAAAATGAGATCATCTATGCAGATGATGGTGAGATGTTGGTCTTACATCGTGCCTTGAACACTGCCATTACTAGAGAAGAAGATTGGTTATGCCACAATATTTTCCATACTCGATGTACTTCCCATGGCAAGGTTTGTGATGTCATCATTGACAGTGGTAGTTGTGAAAATGTGGTGTCAACAAAAACGGTGGACAAGCTGAAGTTGCCTACTGAAGATCATCCAATTCCATACAAGTTAACTTGGCTAAGGAAGGGTAATGAGATCAAAGTCGCAAAAAGATGTTTGGTTGAGTTCTCCATCGGCAAGAAGTACCAAGATAAGATATAGTGTGATGTTATTCCTATGGATGCTTATCATATGTTGTTTGGTCAATCCTGGCAATATGATCGTCATGCTATATATGATGGTTATAAGAATACTTATTCTTTTACCAAGGATGGCCAAAATATCATATTAGCACCATTAAAGAAAGAATGTGGTAGTAATTCAAAGGAAGAGAGCTGCAGTCTGATATCCAAAACAACAGTTGCTAAAGTTATTGAGGAAACCAAAGTTGCTTACACCCTCATCATCTTGGAAGAGAATGAAGAAGGAAGCACCATTCCAAAGACCATCCAACCACTTCTTCAAGAATTTGGAGACATAGTTCCAAAAAAAATTCCTTCAGGATTGCCACCTATGCGAGATATTCAACATCGCATTGATTTTATTCCAAGAGCTGTAATTCCAAATAAAGTAGCTTATGAAATGAGTCTGAAGGAATATGAAGAGTTACAACGTCAAGTGACAAAACTCATGGCTAAAGGGTTGATTAAAGAAAGTACAAGTCCTTAAGTCGTTCCAGCCCTACTTGTTCCAAAGAAAGATGGATCATGGCGTATATGTATTAATACTCGAGCTGTGAACAAAATTACAATTAAATATTATTTTCCTATTCCATAACTTAATGATTTGCTCAATCAACTACATGGTTCGACAGTCTTTTCGAAGATTGATATGAGAAGTGGATACCATCAAATTTGTATAAGACTTGGTGATGAATGGAAGACTGCCTTCAAAACAAGAGATGGTTTATACAAGTGGATGGTTTTGCCATTTGAACTTTCCAATGCACCAAGCATTTTTATAAGGCTTATGAATCATGTATTTTGACCATTTATTGGAAAGTTTACGGTGGTTTATTTTGATGACATCTTGGTGTATAGTCAAGATAAGAAAGAGCATCTGGTACATCTTAGATTTTTGAGGCTTTCAGAGAGCAAAAATTATATGCCAAGCTTAAGAAATGTCACTTTTTAACTGATAAAGTGATCTTTCTTGGTTATGTTGTCCTAAGTAAAGGCATTGAGATGGATGAAAGCAAGACAAAAGCCATTGTCAATTGGCCAACACCGCGATCACTTCATGATGTTTGGAGATTTCATGGCCTAGCATCTCTCTATCGACGATTCATCAAGAATTTTAGTATTGTGACTGCCCCAATCACCAAATTGTTGAAGAAAGATAAATTTGAGTGGAAACCAACTACTTAAAAAAGTTTTGAGAGATTGAAGCAGAAGGTTACGGAAGCCCCTATTTTAGGACGTCCAGACTTCAACAAAGTCTTTGAAGTCAACTGTGATGCCTCTAATATAGGCATTGGTGTTGTTCTTAGCCTTAGAGAATAATCCAATTGCCTTTTTAAGTAAGAAGCTCAATGAGACTTAGAGGAAATATTCAACATATGACAAAGAATTATATGCCATTGTTCGAGCTTTAGATCATTGGAGACACTATTTATTGGCAAAAGAATTTATGCTTTATTCTGACCATGAAGCGCTTAAATACCTTCACAATCAGAACAACCTTAAAGGACACTATGCCACATGGAGTGAATTCCTCTATGCATATCAATATGTCTTAAAGCATAAGTCAGGTACACAAAATAAAGTTGTTGATGCTTTAATTCATTGTTACATATTGCTTTCAACACTTCAAGTTCAAGTAATTGGGTTTGAAGTCATAAAGGAGTTGTATGAGGATGATCCAGACTTTAAAAATATCTGGAAGCAGTGCTATGAAAGTCCCTATCGCTAATTTCATCTGCTAGATGGTTACTTATTTTTAAGTAATCGATTGTGCATTCCTCAATGTTCATTAAATGACGCCATACTGATCGAATGCCATAATGGGAGTCTCACTAGTCATTTTAGTCATGACAAGACATTAGCTCTTGTACAAGGAAGCTTTTACTGGCCACGCTTGGTCCGAGACATAGAGCGACACGTCAAAAGGTGTAGGGTTTGTCATATTACCAAAACTTGAGGTAAGAATACAGGGCTTTACACACCTCTACCTGTCCCCGAAGCTCCTTGGGAGGATGTTACCATGGATTTTATTGTTGGTCTACCTCGTACACAAAGAGGTAAAGATTCAATCATGGTTGTTGTGGATAGATTTTCTAAAATGGCTCACTGTGTACCATGTAAGAAGACCTATGATGCTACACATATTGCTGATCTTTACATTCGAGAGATTATGAGACTGCATAGGATTCCAAAGACTATCACTTCAGATCGTGATGTTAGGTTCATGACTCATTTTCTGGAGGACCTTGTAGAGCAAGATGGGAACAAAACTTCAGTTCAATTCAACAGCTCATCCCCAAACAGAAGCAGTTAATCGCAGTTTGGGAAATTTACTGAGAAGTTTTGTAGGGAAAAACATCAGAAAATGGGATTTGATATTAGCTCAAGCTGAATTTACTTATAATAATTCACCAAGCTAGACGATAGGTTGAAGCCCATTTGAAGTAGTGTATGGGAAAAAACCTATCACTCCCATTGAACTCACTCCTAAAGTAACTCAATAACAATTCAGTGCATATGCGGATGAAGGAGCTAAGCAAATAAAGAAATTGCACAAACAAGTGAAGAACCGCATTCTAAAGCAAAATGAATGATACCAAAAGCAAGCAAACAAGTTTTGTAAACCTATTGTTTTTAAAGAAGGTGATTCAGTATGGATACACCTGAGGAAGGAAAGGTTTCCACTAGGACCGTATGCAAAGTTAAAACCTAGAGCAGATGGACCTTTCAAAATAATTAAGAGAATTAATGAAAATGCATACAAGGTTGAACTTCCTGGAGATTACTATGTGTCTGCTACATTCAATGTTGATGATTTATCACCATATTTTGAAGATGAGCAAAAGTCAGACTCAAAGGTGAGTCTTTTTCAATCGGGGGAGCATGACACAGGAGTGTCCCAATGAGATGATTGACAAACCAACTCACCTTCCAGCCAGCCTATCTCCATCAGCATTTGTCTGCAATAATTCATTTCTTTTCAGTGGTGTGCAAATAATTCATTTCTTTTCAGTGGTGTGCAAATAATTCATTTCTTTCCAGTTGTATGCCAGTTGTGTGCCAGCTTAGTTTTAATCTTCCAGCTCAAAATTGTATTATTTAATTTGTGCTAATGTTGTGTTAATGCCTATAAATAGGCTTGTAAGTATTTCAATTTTCATTCAGAACTCAATTTGAGAAATAAAAAAAAAAACTTCAGTTCTTCTTTTAGAAGATTATTTTCTACTCTTAAATTTATTCTTAAATTTTAAGAGTACCTATATCCTTAGATTGGCTTCTCCAATGTGGTGATTTGGCAAAGTATTCATTATAGCGGAGTTTTCAATTCCACTATAATCGGCAGAATACAAATTCCAGTACTTCAACGGTGTCACTTGTCAAATTTATCTCAAAGAAGAATGGAACATCTGGAGACACTTGAGTTGTGGAATTGTCCAGACTTGATGGATGTGGAATTGTCCATGTCAGGGCAGAAATGCTTTCAAAATCTTAGTCATGTAAGCCTCTCCAGCAGTCGGATTAAGAATGTGACATGGCTCATACACGCTCCAAACGTTCGAATCTCGACATTAGATAATTGTTGAAGTGGTAAGCCATAATTTTGGACAGGGTGTATTCTCAAAAATCACAGATTTATCCTTGAAGTACCTGCCGAAGCTGGAATCCATCCGCCGCCAGGTCCTTGATTTTCCTTCCCTTATAAGGTTACTTGTAATATTAAGGAAACTTTCCCTGATAAGGTTACTTATAGTGGTCACTTTGAAATCAACCTTGTAATGCCTGGAGTTTGATTCATTCTATCGTTGTTGACGATTAGAATAAACTTAAATTTTCTTTGCTCCATTGCAGAAAAAGAATGTGCAGTCCAGCGAATAGCGCTAAGGCCCATTCCAAAATATTGAAGAGATTGCAGTTGGTTGTTCAGGTAAAATAATTGAATATTGAGTACGTTAACATTTATAGTAACCATAATCAGTCCTCAAAATTCTGTCCATTTTGTTAATTGGTTCACTTTTGTGATGTACATCATGTCTGTAGGTGTTGAGTCTGCAGCTTTAGGAGGGAAAGATAAAACGCTGACAAAACCTGTACGTTCACTATGGAAGGTGCACACAGATATAATAAGCGCGAGTCTTCTGCGAAACAAAAGAGATGAGACAGAAGAAAACATATAACTTAATTTCATTTATCAAGGAGCACAGGTACACCATTTTCTGTGAACAGAAACCATGCTTGTTGTGACGCATCAGGTGACATAGACAGAAGAGCTGCTGCACCTTTATGTGAAGTATGTAAGAAAATTTGGCAATTCTATTAATAATAGCAATTTGCATGAATTGGAGGGTTCCTTTCGAAAATATGGCATTTGAATTATGAGAGTTGCTTCTGGCGTGGTGCTTTACTCCCTAGTTATGATCCGCATAAGGTTTATGGAGCTGAAAAGTTATCTTCAATTCAGTCGCAAAATGAAAAATCATTATGACGTAATTATATATTTGGTTTATTTGATGATGATGATGAGCTTTCTGAAACTTTTAGAGGGCAAAAATGATTCTCATTCCTTAGAAGCATTGTATGAGAGATACGAGGAGATTTATACAGATTACAAAAGATCAAATAAGGAAACTATGCTCCTCAATATTACAAACAGTACAGAGCTAATTAGGGGCCAGAATTAGTAGGTAATTTATTTGTTTGAATTGATTTTCTAAGATATTAGGTGAAGAAATATGACCACTTTCCAAGTTAAGTGCAGTAGCGGTGGTTGTTGCTTGAATCTGATCTTTTTCAGTTTCTGGTAAAAGAGAGAGAGAGATTGCAGATGAAAAATGCATCAAACATTCAATCTGCCATAGTTAAGTCGTTGCCAACAAAAGTGGGAATTGTTTGAATTGGACCTACGGACCAAATGCATCATTACAGGGTTATTTATAATTTTATGGTAAAAAATAAAATTATTTTTCAATTTATGGTACTTTAAAAAAAATTCTTTTTATGGTAAATCATGAAAGAATTTTTCAATTTAAGGTATTTTGAATGAGGTGAAGTTGGTGGAAAGAGAAAAGATCCGTACCACCATTGATAGTGGCGGAATATCCATGCTGCCAAATACAATGGCAATATGCATGAATATTTTTTTTTTGGTCCATTCCGTCACCAGGCGCAAAGGACAGCATGACAAAAAATGTTTTTCTCTCCAGAAGTGACTCTAATTTGACACGGAAAAGAAACATGTCAGGGATTGATTTGTCATTTATTGCTGTTAACAACTAAAGAGCATGGGAAAAAATTCGCATGGCCAACTTTAATATGCCGTATGGATATATTTTTTTAATATATTATTATTATTATTATGCACGGCTAATTTTAATACGCCAATTTAGATGGAATTCAAATGGGCAAAAAAAGAAAATAATAATTATTATTTTTTATTTAATTAAAAAATAATATTTAAAATAATATCATAATTATAATATTATTATAATTTTTTATTTTTTATTTTTAACATCACTATAATTATTTTAATTTAATATATTATTATTATTATTAAATGAAACCAAGAAGTAGTTTTGATGTTCATGTCCAAATAGGAAAAGCTTGGCCCCTGCATGCTAACATTTAGCGTCCTTCAATTTTTTTAAAAAAAAACAGGAGCCGCCAGTGGCGGAAGGCGTTAAGGCTGCTGCCTTTCTGCTGCAGCGACCCAACAAAGGCCAGACAAACATGAATTTTTAGGCCCTCTCTAAATTTTTATTTTTTATTTTAATATTGTAATGACTATAACATTATTATTATTATTATTAATTTTAATTTTTTGGATCATTTGAACCATCTCAATTTTTTTATGTCCATACAAATATAATAATAATAATAATAATATAATCATTATAATATTAAAATTAAAAATTAATCAAAAACAAAGAATCATTATTAAGAATATTATTATTTATAATATTTGTGTTGTTGTTGTTTTTGTTAATAATATTATTATTTATAATATTTTTAACTATTTATAATATTTTTAACTAACTTTCTAATTATTTTTTATACCTAAAAAATAAAAAAATTTACATTTCCAGATAAATATATACAGTTTTTTGCAACTAAATACAAAAAAATTTTTTTAACTAAGTCGAGGTGAAATGCCTTAAGTCTGAGGGACATGTCTTGTCTTGTCCCTTGCAGCATGCCATACCGCCACTCTAGTAGGCAGAATGCTTTGCATAGTAATAAAAAAAAATTTCTCTCCTCTCTTGCTGTTGGCGATGGCGCTTTGACTCGAGTTAAATTTGTTTTCACTTAATTCCGCCATTTTCAATGGCATTATGATATTATGACTTTTTTTTTAACAAAAAAATATCCTAAATTGACAAATCCTTTGTAAAGTATCATAAATTAAAAATATGTTTTACATTTTACTATAAATTGATAAATAGCCCTATCATTACGTATCTTCTTTTCTTTACCTTCATAAATTCCCTTCCAAATGATAACAATAATTCATATATGGTTTCATCATATTTAGCCTTTGAAGATTTCAAACTGTTTCATCAATTATTTGCCTTTAATTCGTCAGAATAATTCATCAATTGGAACATGATACAAATTAAATATTAACTAAACACTTTACAAATAAAGAGAAAGAGAGGAACAAAAAATAACAAAACTATTTTATTTTATTTTATTGTATCTTCAATAAACATCTCTTCTGACAGTGGGCGTAATTTCACCTGCAGCTGAAGCAAGCATTTTGCTCGTTTCTTTTTCACTGACTTTAGCTGTGGACGTCAACTCTTCCTCAGAAGATACCCAATCGCCCTCTTTACTCAATCCTTCCTCATCAGTATCATAATCGTATAGTATGCTCTGTTTTGATCCATGTACGTCAATATCACTCTTTGGAGTTGATGCATACTGTTGTTCGAACCCGCTGGACAGAAATGTGATGTCTCTGCTTGTCCATATGCGCTTCAAAGACATATTCCCTTGCAGAACTTCAACTACCTACATTATTATTTATGAATTATGATGGTAATTCACTTCTAAGTAATTCTTTTTTATTGATTAAAATTTTTAATATTTTAATATATTACATGTCAATTTTGATAAATTAATTGCCATGTATTATATATATGTCTTATTATTATTATTTTAAAATAAATTATTTTCATTTAGATTTGTGTAAAAT
>CATIWM010031283.1:0-21366 GCA_949671775.1 Mallotus repandus | reverse complement strand
TTCCCCATGGATGTGGAATAGAGCTGTCAGCATCCTTTTGAAGGAAAAAGTTGAAGTTGAATAGAGGAAAGCTTTAATTTATTTTATAGAAACATTGAATGAAGTGTTAAAACATTAAAACATTGAAGTTGTTAAGCAAGTTTTCAACTTTAGGGATACATATTTTTGTTTTTCTTGCTTCAAAAAAATATGTAGGAAAATAGGTCATCGTGTGTTAAGAAATTATTTTTTTTTTCAATTTTATGTATGTATGTTTATTTATGTTAAGTTATAACTGCATATTCGTTAGTTTGTGAATATAAATTCATTAGTTATAACGTAAAGATTCATCATAAGTTTATATAATTTTCATGAATTTGTAAACAAATATTCATGAACCTGAAGTGTAAATATGATGAATCTGTATCAGTTAAGTAATGAACCAACAATGTTTTCAAGGTTTTATGTGTATTTATTTGTTTGTGTTAGTTATAACTTCAAGTTCATTAGTTTATGATTTGGACATAGAAGAGCAAGCAATTCGATTCCTAGAAAAATACTAAAAATTGTAGCAGTGGCGGTTTCATAAATAACTGCAACTTTAGAGTTTCGGATTTTGGCATTTCTAAAGGCCAGTTTGATTGGAAACGGACCAAAGATAAAGAATCACGAGCTTTGCTCGTGAGGCCCATTGTTTTTAGTGCAAAATCTATCATTTAGGCCTTCAAAAAGGTAATTTTGTATTTTAGTTGTTTTAGAATTCTTTTTTCCTAGTTTTATTTGTTTTAGAATTCTTTTTCCTAGTGGATTTGGGATTCTTTTAGGGTTTTCTATTTAAGACCTTGTGTTTTTTTTTTGTTTTGGATGTTAGTTTTAATAATAGAATTCGATTCTTTAAGATTTCCCAAAATTTCTTGAATTTTGATGCCTATACCATGAATTTGAGAATTGTAGGTTATAGAAGATTAGTGATTAGTAGTCATGTGTGATTCAACAATCGTTAATAGTTATCATACATTCTTTTGCTACATCAGTTTGGTATTAGAGTTGTGCTCCTCGGATAAGATGTCTCGCAGAAGACAGCAACAACAACCCCAACAGCAGCGTGTAGAAGAAGTTTATGAGCATGATGACCAACATCGCTTTGAGCAGCGGTTTGAACAGCGAATGGAACAGATTGATCAGCAGATTGATGCTATTATGGAATAGCTCACGGAGAGAATGGGTGAGTTGTTAGCCAATCAAAATAGGGGGTAGCCGAACCAGCGGCGGATCCCTAATGTTGATGATCTGAGGAATCCTTTTGCTAAAGGAACCAATGATGAAGATCACTATAGTGAAGGTCATTATAATGTGCCACATAGACGTCCTCGCCAGCATGATGAGAATGATGATAGGAGGTGATGAGAGGCAGGTATGCAAACTGAGATCCCTGAATTTTGTGGTTCCTTGAAATCAGAACAATTCCTTGATTGGTTGGCTATGATGGAAGTGATCTTAGAGTTTAAGGGGGAGCTAGAGGCCGAATGAGTACCATTAGTGCCAATTAAGTTTCGAGATAGGGCGATGGCTTGGTGGCAGCAAACAAAACAGACCTGAGTCCGGTTGGGAAAGTAAAAAATCATGACTTGGGAGAAGATGAAGAAACAGATATGTGCCACGTTCTTGCCTTTTAATTTTCAGCATTTAATGTACCAGAGGTTGCAGAATTTGAGGCAAGGGAACTGTTCGGTTGATGATTATACAACTGAATTTTATAAACTGATTGCGTGCAATGAGGTGCATAAGATGGAGGACCAATTGGTTGCTCGATATATTAGGGGTTTAAAAGAGCAGATTGCAGAGACAGTAAACATGTTTGATCCTATGTCTATTTCTGCAGCACACCAACGGGTTTTGCAGGTCAAAAAAAGGCAACCAAGTGGTTTTATGCAAATGTCTGGATATGGGAGAGTAGGAGGCAGTAGTGCTGTGAGTCGTGTGGGTGGCAGAATGGCCCAAGGAGCTGCTGCAACCAAACCAGGGGTAGTGCCAACCACTGCACAAAAGGCTGGTTCGAGTAGTGGGATTAAATGCTTTGTGTGTGGAGAAGTGGGTCACAAGCAGTCTAAGTGTAAAAAGAGGGGGAAAAAAGTAATGTTTGCTGAGGTAGATGAGCAATATGATAATGAAGAGGTCATTAACTTAACAGTCGATCCGGTATTTGATACAAATGATGTTGATGAGGAGGTCGTGACTGGTGATGTAGGGGTTGCTTTCGTAGTGAGGAGGTCCTGCCTAACACCTACAGCTGCTAATGATGAATGGCTGCGAAATAATATTTTTCAGTCTACATGCACTATTAAAGGAAAAGTTTGCAGATTTGTGATTAATGGAGTTAGTTGTGAGAATATAATTGCAGCAGAGGCAATCCAAAAATTGAGAATTTAGACTGAAAAACATCCTCAGCCTTACAAGTTGGCATGGTTGAAACAAGGGGGTAAGGTAACAATGTCAAAGCCCTTGATTTCCTTTTCTATCGGGGCAAAATACAAGGATGAGGTTTGGTGTGATGTGATAGCCATGGATGCATGTCATTTGTTGCTGGGACAGCCTTGGCAGTTTGATCGAGATGATACTCATAACGGGAAGACTAACACTTACAGCTTTATGTTTGAAGGGGTGAAAATTGTGTTAGTGCCTAATAAGGATAATGATCAGTTCAAGCAGGTGCAGGAAGGCAGTAAGGGTTGTGTTAATTTATTAACCTTGGCGCAGTTTGATAGGGTCGTGCAAGAATCTAAAGTTGTTTATGTCCTATTTAGAAAGTATGTGGACAAAGAGATAGTGGTTCCTGATGCAGTCTTACAACTCCTGGAAGAGTTCAGTGATGTTTTTCTAGAGGAATTTCCTGAAGGGTTACCTCCCATACGAAATATCCAACATCAGATTGATCTTGAACCAGGTGCAGCCTTACCGAATCAACCACACTATAGGATGAGTCCTAGTGAGCATGAATAATTGAGGAGGCAAGTGGAAGAGTTGCTGGCTAGGGGATATACTCGTGAGAGCTTAAGTCCTTGTGCGGTACCAGCCCCTCTGACACCAAAGAAGGATGGATCTTGGCAGATGTGCGTTGATAGTCGGGCCATTAACAAAATAACTGTCAGGTATCATTTTCCTATTCCCAGATTGGATGACTTACTTCATTAGCTTAGTGGGGCCATAATTTTTACTAAATTGGATTTGAAGAGTGGCTATCATCAAATTCGAATTCGAGCTAGGGATGAGTGGAAAACAACCTTCAAGATAAGGGAAGGGCTGTATGAGTGGCTAGTCATGCCGTTTGGGTTATCAAATGCACTAAGCACTTTTATGCGTGTTATGAACCAGATTTTTAGGGCTTTCATTAGTAAGTGTGTTTTTGTGTACTTTGATGATATTTTGGTTTATAGTGCTAACCTGGATGAGCACCTTAGTCAGTTGTGAGAAGTCCTCACTATGTTGCGTAAGGAAAAATTCTATGCTACCCTTAAGAAGTGTGTTTTCTTTACTGCCAGTGTGTTGTTTCTTGGGTATGTTGTGTTGGGTAAGGGTTTGCAGGTAGATGAATCCAAGGTTGAGGCTGTGAAACATTGGCCAAAACCTACTACCATTACTGAGGTAAGGAGTTTCCATGGATTGACTTCATTTTATAGGCGTTTTATTCCTCATTTTAGCAGCATTATGGCGCCTATCATTGATTGCATGAGGCATGTGAGAAAGTTTGAATGAGCAGATGAGGCAGAAAAGGTGTTTGAGTTAATTAAATTACGTCTTACTACAACTCCTATTTTAATATTTTCAGATTTTCATTAACCTTTTGAGTTGCATTCAGATGCTTCTAAGTGGAAATTGGGGCTGTTCTGAGTCAAAATAGAAAACCAATGGCGTATTTCAGTGAGAAGTTGTCAGGGCCCAGATTGCGTTATAGCACTTATGATGTTGAATTCTATGTTGTGGTTCAGGCTATTAAGCATTGGCGTCATTATTTGTTTTAGCGGGAGTTTATTTTGTATATGGATCATGAGGCATTGAAACATTTACACAGGCAAGATAAGATTTTTGCCAGGCATGCGAATTGGGTTGCTTAACTTCAAAGGTTTACTTTTGTGGTGATGCATAAGTCGGGTGTTACCAACAGAGTGGCTGATGCGTTGAGTAGACGGAAGTCTCTGTTGACTCAAATGTCCATTGAAGTTCCTGGTTTTGATTCCTTTGCAGAATTATTTGAAACTGACCCATATTTTTCTACTATTGTGGCTAAGGTTAAAGCAGGTGAAAGAACAGATTTCTTATTATATGATGGATTTCTGTTTAAGGGTAATCAACTATGTGTTCCAGATTGTAGCTTGCGTCTGCAAATCATTAAACAGTTGTATGGTGAAGGGCATATAGGACGAGACAGGACTGTTCAATTGGTGCAGGCTAATTATTTCTAGCCTACCATTTGCAAGGAAGTTGAAAAGTTGAAAAGTTGGTGCAGAGATGTCGCATTTGCCAGGTTTCTAAAGGAACAACATCTAATGCGGGTTTGTACATGCCATTGCTAATCCCGTCGCAGCCTTCAGTGGAGCTCAGCATGGATTTTGTGCTAGGATTACTATGCACACAACGAGGTAATGATTCTATATTTATGGTAGTTGATCGGTTTTAAAAAATGGTGCATTTTATTCTATGTAAGAAAACCACAGATGTTGTTCGTGTGGCTCAGTTATTCTTTTAAGAGGTTTATAGACTGCATGGATTGCCTATATCTATTGTGTCTGATCGAGATACCAGGTTTCTTAGTCATTTTTGATGAAGTTTGTGGAAAATGGTGAACACCCAGCTTAATTTCAGTAGTGCCTATCATCCACAAATAGATGGGCAAACTGAGGTGGTGAATCAATCTTTAGGTAATCTGTTGAGGTACTTAGCAGGTGAGCATATGAAGAGCTGGGATCAGAAGTTGTGTCAAGCAGAGTTTGCTCATAGTTATGCAGTTAATCGGAGTACTGGTTTTAGTCCTTTTAATGTGGTGTATTTTGTTGTACCACGAGGACCACTGGATTTGATTCCTCTCCCAGATAAAATGAGAGTTCATGGAAAGGTAGAGAATTTTGTTAGTGGATTATAGGAAATTCATAAGTTTGTCTAGGACAATTTAGTCAAAGCTGCATCCAAATATAAGCAGGCTGCTGACAAGAAGAGGCAGTTTGTTGAGTTTGACGTGGGGGATTATGTGTGGGAAGTTCTTACCAAGGACAGATTTCCTGCAGGTGATTATAATAAGCTATCTGCCAAGAAGATTGGACCACTGGAATTTGTTGAGAAGATCAATCCTAATGCCTACCGTTTGAAGCTGCCTAGTCACATTTGAATTGCATATGTTTTTAATGTTAAGCATCTGATTCCATATGCAGGTGATTTAGTTGATGAGTCCGATTCGTGGGCAAATTCTATCCACCCTGGGGAGAATGATGAGGGAATTGAAGAGCATGCAATTCGTTTCCTAGAAAAATATGAAAAATTGAAGTAGTGGCAGTTTCGTAAATAACTGCAACTTTGGAGTTTCGGATTTTGGTGATTCAAAAGGCTAATTTGATTGGAAACGGACCAAAGATCAAGAATCACTAGCTTTGGTTGCGAGTCCCATTATTTTTAGGGCAAATTCCTTCGTTTAGGCCTTCGAAAAGGCAATTTAGTGTTTTATTTGTTTTAGAATTCTTTTTTCTAGTTGATTTGGGATTATTTTAGGGTTTTCTATTGCAGGAAATCACTAGCTTTGGTTGCGAGTCCCATTGTTTTTAGGGCAAATTTCTTCGTTTAGGCCTTCGAAAAGGCAATTTAGTGTTTTATTTGTTTTAGAATTCTTTTTCCTAGTTGATTTGGGATTATTTTAAGGTTTTCTATTTAAGACCTTTTATTTTTTTTTTGTTTTTGGATGTTGTTATATTAATAAAATTTGACTCTTTTGAGGTTTCCTAAAATTCTTTGAATTTTGATGCCTATTTCCTGAATTTGAGAATTGCAGGTTGTAGAAGATTAGTGATTGGTAGTTGTGTGCGATTCAACAAACACTAATATTTATCCTACATTCTTCCACTACATCAGAGCCTCATGAACACCCATCAACTCTGTCATTGTGGAACTGAAAATACCTAAAGAAGACACACTGTGAGCTGCAATAAAACTTCCATCATCCCTTCTAGCAACCATCCCATAACCTGATTTACTGGGAGCTTGGATACTCGCTACATCAACATTAACTTTTATCCAACTCATAGGTGGTTTACGCCAATAGAAAACCCCATTTCCACCCATACATTGTTCGCTATCACACAAGCGATCAAAGAAATAATTTGACGAAAACACAGTCTGTCATAGATGAAGTTGAACACCCGCAAAATCGATAACCTGACGAGGACTGAATTATTTATTATTCCAGACTAATTCATTGCGAGAATTCCAGATTGCCCAACATAACATTAAAACTAAAGGCTGCTGATCTCTATCCATTCCATCCAACAACATCAACATCCAAAAAGAGAGACTGGTGATGTGAGAAGCATCGATGTGAACATTAATCAAAGACCAACAAGTCATTGCAAAAGGGCAGAGAATAAGAGCATGGACAATAAACTCAGGCTATGAATAAAAAATAGGGCACTCAAATTCCATGTCAACATGGCGAGTTCTTAACATCATTTTTGTCTGTAAATAATCAGAAGTGGCTCTCCAAATTAAATTTTAATCTTAGGTGGAGTTTTAAGA
Organism: Mallotus repandus; assembly: GCA_949671775.1. Taxonomy (NCBI): domain Eukaryota; kingdom Viridiplantae; phylum Streptophyta; class Magnoliopsida; order Malpighiales; family Euphorbiaceae; genus Mallotus; species Mallotus repandus. Next base: position 14,613 of record CATIWM010031283.1, on the reverse strand, counting down.
CGCTAAACCTTCCTCATAACATTGCCATTATCATTAGAACTGAGAGAAACAAAATGAGCCATACTTATATGATAGAAGCTTCAGACAATGAAATGGCCCTTGAAATCATGTCGCCAATAATACTTATCATCACCTGGACGATAAGACAATGACACACTTTGAATCAACATCTTATCCCGATCATTAAATAGGTTATCCAACAACTCCACATCCCATCTTCTAATCCCAACTTAAAACAGTTGATTAACAGTACCATTCTTTAAATTTCTCAGAGCTGGAGCAGTGACATAAGGGTTAGAAACATCACCAAGCCATGGTTCAGACCAAATATTAATAAATTCTCCAGTGCCTACACAAACTCAACAACAATCCCTTATTATATGCTGAGTTGCTAATAGGCTACTCTATATAAAACTAGGATTAGAGCCCAAAATTGCATCCATAAAACGTGTATGAGGAAAATATCGCGCCTTGAAAATCTGAGTTACCAACGATTGGGGATTAGTAATCAGCTTCCATGCTTGTTTACCTAAAAGAGCTAAGTTGATATTTCTCAAATTTTTGAAACCCATTCCACCTTCATTCTTAAGAACGCACAATCGATCCCAACATTGCCTAGTAATTCCTCTATGCAAAACTGAGTTCGTACCCTACCAAAATGAATTCAACATGTGTTCAATTTCAGCACATAAATCCATCGGAAGAAGGAACACACCCATGGCATAGTTTGGTATAGTTTGTACAACACTCTTAATTAAAACTTCTTTACCAACCCTCGATAAAGTCTTCTTCCTCCACCCTTGAATTTTATTCCAAACATGATCTTTAATAAAGCCTAGAATGTCTTTCTTTCTTTAACCTATAAAAGAAGGAAAGCCAAGATAATTGCCATGACCACCCTCCCTAGTAACACCTAAAATTTGCCGAATAGGACTGAAAATAAACTTGACTTCTGGAATTAATACTCTGTCCTGAAGCCATTTTATAGTCTTCTAAACATGACAAAATTTCAGCACTTTCTAAAGCATTAGCTTTAAAAAACAAAAGGTTGTCATCAGCAAAAAAAAGATGAGAGACTACTTAAGCACCCCAAGCAACACGAATACCATGAATGGACTCCATTTCCATTTTGTTATGTAACAAACAAGGTAATCCTTCAGAACAAATAATATAGAGGTAAGGTGAAAAGGGATCACCTTGCCGTAAATCTCGACCAGGAGAAATAGGACCAAGCAACACACTATAATGAGCAATTTTATATTGGACAGTAGTTACGCATATCATTATTAGATCAATCCACCACTGTGAAAAACCCAAAGCAAGCATCATATGATAAAGGAAACCCCATTCCAATTGATCATATGCCTTGCTAATATCAATTTTTAAAGTAGCAAACCCAATTTGTCCATGTTGTTTACGCTTTAAGTAATGCATTAACTCGTAGGCAACCATTATATTATCCAAGATCATTCTGCCAGGGACAAAAGCACATTATGATTCTGAAATAATATTTGGTAACACTATCTTCAGTCTGTTAGCTAGAGCTTTTGCCATAATCTTGTACAAGACATTGCATAAAGCAATTGAAAGAGCCCTAGAGAGAGAAGGGGGGGGTGAATAGGGCTACTAAATAAAAATAAAAATTTAAAAACAAATAAACAAGAATTGAAAAAATGTTGAGAAGGAAGAATGAAGAACAAAATGATTTAAAGAGTTCGGATTCAACAACAATCCTACGTCTCCACCTAACTTATCCCCAAGTTAAGATTTTCAATCACCCACAATATTATTCATAAGATTGAGTATACACAAGAGTTTAAGGCTCACTTTTACAACCTTACAAATAAGAGTTTTAAGGCTCAATCTAAAACCAATTCCTAAGTATTTTAATGGCTAAACACTTAAACCAATTCCTTTAGAATAGAACCTCACTTCCCATTTCTTAAATCCCAGAAAATAGAAGGATAAGAATTTCTATTCTAACACTTACCAGACTCTCATAAGAGTTTATCAAATACAAGAAAAAATTAAAAAGAATTTTAAGCTTAATTGAATGCTTTGAAGTATATAATGAATAAACAAATTTCTTAACCTCTAAATGATCTTTAGAGGTTGTATTTATAGTTGAGCAATTCAATTATAGATGTTAGAAAAAATAATTTCATTTCCAACAATTTCAAACTTCATTTGAATGAAATTTGGACTTTTGAGCTATAATTTCTCTGGCCCCGGTCGGGATATTAAAAAATATATCCATTATAGCCATTGAATTTAAGTCCTGAGCTGGTCCCAGTCATGACCACACTGATCCCGGTCGTGACATTGGCTCGGGATATGTTCTGGAAGTTTTCTTCAATTTGGTCCGGATCGGGACTTGCATGGTCCCGGTTAAGATCATGATTTTACCCCTTGAATATGATCAGATCAGCTTAAGATTTCTTCATGAAAGCTGTAGATATTTTTCTTAGCTTTCCATATCACCTCATTTGGACTTATATAGCTTAAGATATTGTTGAAATACTAAGAGCTACGTAACTAAAAATGAAAGCTGCATATGCTGATTTTAACTGAAGATTCATAGTTCCAAATGAACTCAGATTTTAACAAATAAGATCAATTCAGAAATCTTGTGATGTCTACTTCAAATGTCAAGAAGATCACGTTCTCATTATAAAGCTCTAAGGATGTCAAAAGCCATCCTGAATCTCAAAGGTCGAATTCTTTGATAATTCTTCACTTTGACTTTCCAATTGAGTCCTAACTTATACACACTTAAACAAACAAAGTTAAATGCTCAATATTAAGTTTGTTAAGATAAAAATCAAGATTGATCATTGCTAAGGTCAATAATTTTCCCCTTTTTTATTTTAACAAACTTATTTTGAGTTTGAGAGAGAATAATATAAAGTGAAGGGTGTGATTATTTGAATTAAATGAATTTTACTCCCCCTAAATTTATGCATATCATAAAAATTATAACTATAAGGAGTAAGAAATAAAAATTAATGAGAAATATATATTTATTTATTTCTCCCCTTGTTTGGCATGATTAAAAATATAAATTTTAAGTTTTATCTCCTTTTTTAAAAAATAACGACATTAAATACTTGAAAAAATATTTAAGAAACATAAACATGGTAGAAGACAACAAATTTTACTAAGATAATGTATCACAAAATAGTACGTGTGGCATTTTAAAGACCAAGAACAAAAGCAATGAGAATATGAAAGTTTCATTATTTCTCCCCCTTTGTAAAATAATAAAATAAATTTATAAATCATTCTCTTTGACAAAAAAAAAATAGAAACAACATAAAATATAACATGAGGGATATAAAAACATGGCCTAACATGAGAAATGTGTTAAAAACATAAAAACATGATAACATGATCATTTAAATAAATGCTAGGTAATATGAAAGGAAATAATTTCAAACATATTAAATAAAAAAAACTTAAATATCACATGATCATGTAGAGTTTAGTTCTAAAGGAAACAAAAGACCAAGAACTAAAACAATGAAAACAAGGATAGACCAAATCTTAAGAAAGTATGCCCATCTAGCCAAAGTATCACATATATACACATATAAACAAAGTAAGTAAAACAAGAAATTTTATCACATATAAAATTATGATAAAACTAGCCACACTTACAATGTTACTATACATGCATAAACAAAATAATGTAAAAATTTTAATTCAAACTCAAATATTTCTCCCCCTTTGTCAAAATGCAAAAAGAAAAAAAATTGCATTAATAAAGGGGTAAAGTTACAATGATATTAAAAATACCAAATGAGAACAAAAAATATCCATGACAAAAACTAACAGCTCAAAGTTTCATAAGCCAAAAATATACAGAAAATATACGAAATATAAACTATCACAACATAAACTTAAACATTGACTAACAACTCAAAGCTCAGATACGGAAAATATAATGAAAATAAATCAAACAGAAATTGACTGATAGCACATAAAAACACAAAAATTTTAAAAATTTGTTAAGGTCAAAATCAAAATTAATAATCAATGCAATTAATAAGCACAACAAGATTTAACATGAAAACAGGTCCAACCATCAATACACTAATTTAGACAAACAATTATGATAAATTAGAATCATCAATCATGGCTAGTTCATATTTAATGAAGTTCAATCTCTCTTCATTGAGAGGCTTGGTGAAGATATCTGCAAGTTGATTATTTGTAACGATGAATTCAAGTGAGATATTACCATTTTGAACATGATCACGCAAGAAATGATATTTAATGTCTATATGCTTAGTTTTAGAATGCTAAATGGGATTCTTGCTAAGGTTGATAACACTTCTATTATCACATTTGATGGAATTCGATCAATGTGAATGCTATAGTCCACCAATTGTTTTTTTTGCCACAATACTTGTGAACAACATAAACTTGCAGCAACATATTCTGCTTTTGCAGTGGACAAGGCAATCAAAACTTGTTTCTTACTAAACCAAAAAATTAGACATTGTCCTAAAACTTGACAAGTTCTGGAAGTGCTCTTTCTATCTAGTAAACTACAGGCAAAATCTGCATCCGAATAACAAATTAAGTCAAAGGAAGAACTCTTAGGATACTAAAGTCCTAAATGTAAACTTCCACTTAAATAATTGAAAATTCTTTTTATTGCATTCAAATGGGACTCTCTAGGACTAGATTGGAACCTGGCACACAAGTAAGTAGCAAACATGATATCGGGTCTACTAGTAGTTAAATAAAGAAAGGATCCGATCATACCTCTAAATCGCTTTTCATTAACCAGCTTTCCATTTTCATTCTTGTTTAGTTTGGTTGTGGTACTTATTAGAATTTTGATTTCTTGAGAATGTCTCTAGCATACTTGGTTTGATTGATGAAAATCCCATCTTTACATTGCTTGATTTGTAATCCGAGAAAGAATTTGAGCTCACCCATCATACTCATCTCAAATTCTCCTTGCATTAACTTAGAGAATTCCTAACACAAGAAATGGCTAGTAGCACCAAAAATAATATCATCCACATAGATTTGAAAAATTAATAAATCATGCTTGGATTTCTTTATGAAAAGAGTTGTATCAGTATTTCCTTTAGAGAAGTCTTTCTCTAATAAAAAGTTGCTCAGCCTTTCATACCAAGCTCTTGGAGCTTGTTTCAATCCATATAATGCTTTTGAGAGTTTAAACACATGATTTGGAAAACCAAATTGTTTAAAACTCGGAGGTTGATCAACATAAACTTCTTCTTTAATAAAACCATTTAAAAATGCACTTTTAACATCCATTTGATAAATTTTAAAATTCATGTAAGATGCAAATGCAAGCAGCATTCTAATAGCTTCTAACCTTGCAACGGGGGCAAAGGTTTCATCATAATCGATTCCTTCTTCTTGATTATAATCTTTAGCTAATATTATTGCCTTGTTCCTAGTTATGACACCTTGTTCATTCATCTTATTTTTAAACACCCATTTGGCGCCCGTAATAGGATGATATTTCGGTCTAGGAACCAAAGTCGAAACTTTGTTTCTCTCAAATTGATTTAACTCTTCTTGCATAGCAAGGACCCAAAATTCATCACACAAAGCATCATCAACATTTTTGGGCTTAATTTGAGAAATGAAGGCTAAATTAACAATAGACTTAAGTTTAGACCTTGTTGTTATCCCTTGTGTAGCATCACCGATGATGAGATCTTGAGGATGTGCTTTCTTGAATTGCCAATCCTTTAGAAGATTATCCTTCAAGAAAGAGTGAGGAACCTCCTTACTTTCTTCCTTGTTTGGACCTTCAAGTACTAAAGGTTTGCTAGCATTTTCTTCTTGAGCATTTGTATCCACAACTTCACCTACATCATCATTAATACTACAAAAATCCTTTCTAGGATCAAGTGGGTTAAATTGATCAAATACAACATGCATGGACTCTTCTACTACAAGAGTTCTTTTATTAAATACTTTATATGCTTTGATAAAGGTAGAATAGCCTAAAAAATTCCTTCATCGGCTTTAGAGTCAAATTTCCCAAGATTATCCTTGGTGTCTAATATAAAGCAGTTGAATCCAAATACTCTTAGATATGAGATTTTAGGTTTTCTATTGTTCTAAAACACATAAGAAGTTTTATTTAAAATTGGTCTTTTGAAGACTCTATTTGAAATGTAACAAGATGTATTAACGACTTCCACCCAAAAGTATGAAGGTAAATTATACTCATGAAGCATTGTTCTAGCCATTTCCACAAGAGTTTGATTTTTTCTTTCAACTATCCCATTTTATTGAGGAGTTCTACTAGACGAAAACGTATATGAAATACCATTTTCATTACAAAAGATTTTGAAAAATTCATTTTCAAATTCGGTTCCATGATCACTTCTAATTGAAGAAATACAAAAACCTTTTTCTTTTTTAACTCTTTTTGAAAAAATTTCAAAAGCTTTAAAAGCATCATTCTAATGAGCAAGAAAACATACCTAAGTAAATCTAGAGTAGTCATCAACCGATACATATGCTTAGTGCATTCCATCGAGTCTAGCAATTCTAGTTGGACCAAACAAATCCATATGTATAAGCTTAAGTGGCCTAGAGGTTGACATAACATTTTTAAGCTTAAATGAAGACTTGGATTATTTTCCCTTTTGACAAGCATCACAAGGTTTATCCTTAGTGAATTCAAGTTTCAGTAGACCAATCACAAGCTTATGTTTACAAAGATCATTTAGTAGCTCAAAATTTACATGTCCTAACCTTTTATGCCATGTCCATATGTCATGGGAAATTGCCATGATATCCTTGTTATCAATTTTATTTAAATCAATAACATAGAAATTATCAACTCTTTCACCATTAAAAATTACTTTGTCTTCATCAAGGCTACTAACAAAGCAATTTTTAGGATAGACAGTGACTTTATTTCCCATATCACATAATTGACTTATACTTAATAAATTGTGTTTAATATCATCAACAAGCAATGCATGATGTATAGATAAGGATTGAGAGTTTGCAATTTCTCCAATGTCAATAATCTTTCTTTTTGCATTATCCTCGAAGGTAACATGTCCTCCATCCTTAGCATCAAGCTTGTTGAATTGCTCTTTGTCTCCTGTCATGTGTCTTGAACATCCACTATCAAGATACCATTTACTTTTTGTTCTTGTGGATTTCAAGCATACCTACAAAACATAATTTACACATTCTTTTGAACCCAAACCTTTCTTGGCCTAGGTTGGTTAGTCTCAAGGTAGTCCAAAGAAAGCAAGTTTAAGTGCAATCTTCTATAGAAGCACACATTGCTAGAGTGACCTTCGGTTATGTAGTAAAAACACTCAATATTGATAAATCTATTTCTCCTAGGATGATATACTTTCCTAGTGTGTGAAACATGCCTTGTGTATTGTGATGGTGAATTCTTTCTATAACTCTTTTGAGTTATAGTGTGAGATATACATTGGCAATGACAATGTGTATTTTGATAGGTTTTTGCAGCATGTTTATGTGCATTGTGTTGTGTATCATGCTTATTATGATTATGTCTAGTGTACATTTAAACATGCTTTGGTTGTGGTGCTCTAGTTTGAGCCTTACCTCTTTGTGTCAATGAAGGTTGAGTCTTATTGGAATTTCCCTTATGGTTTAACATATGAGACCTCTTAGCTTTAAAAGCTTGAGTCTCATTTTTTTATGTAGATGCAATAGAATCATGTGTTGCTTTAACAAAATTAATGTGTGATTATGATGAAGGAGTCATTCCATTTTTTTATCCAATTCCATAAGTATCTCCATGAAATTTTTGAGAGTCAAGAAGACTATCTAAAATTTCTTTTCCTTCTTGAAATTTAGAAATGGATTCTTTAACTCTAAGACTTCTTTAGAAAGTTTATGATTTTCATCATTTGCTTTCTTAAGTTGGTATTCCAAGGAATTTGAATATTCCAAATCACTTGCAAGTTTTTCATTTGATTTAACAAGTTTAGAAAAATCATTTTTCAAGTTTTCAAATTCCTCGGATAAGCTAGTACACTTATACTTGTAAAACTTTTTCCTAGATTATGCATAATTTTGCTTATGATAGAGCTCTCATCATCATCACATTCACAATAATCATCATAAGATGAGTTAGAAATAGATGGTAAGTCATTTTTATCCTCAAGAGCCATGATGCAAAGGTTGGCCACTTCTTGTTGTTCCTTTTCTCTTTCGAATTCCGAGGAGTCATCCCAAGTAGCGTTGAAAGCCTTCTTTTTATCCTTTGCTCCCTTGTTCTTGAATTTGAGTTTGGGACATTCACTTCGAATGTGTCCCGGTTTCTTTCATTCATAGCAAGTAACTTCTTTGGCTTTCTTCTTACCATCCCCTTCATATTTTTTATCGTCTCTAGTTCTTGAGGAGTGTTGTTTTCTCAAGAACTTCTTAAAATTTCTTGTGAGCATGGCAATTTCATCATCTTCATCACCAAAATCTTCAATGTTTTCTTCTTCACTATCATTTTATGAAGCTTTAAGTGCAATGCTTTTCTTCTTGTCTTCCTTTTCTTCTTACTCTTCACCTCTTTACTTTATTATGAGCTCATGGGTGAGAACCTTTCCAATAAGCACATCGGTTGAGAGAGTTAAGAGGTCTTGAGCTTCCTTTATTGAAGTAACTCGAGATTCCCTATCCTTCTTAGGTAGGATTCTTAGAATCTTGTCATTTACTTCTTCCTTGGAGAAATATTTTCCAAGTTTCTTGAGGGTTGTGAGAACAGCCATTAGATGGTTTGTCATCTCCTTGATAGATTCATACGGCTTCATTTTAAAGAGTTCATACTTATACATATGGAGTTGAACCTTCTTGCTTCTAACTTGTACATTGCCTTCATGGTAGTTTTCCAAGGTCTCCCACATTTCCTTGGCAGAAATACAACATTGAAGCTTGCTACTTTCTTCTCTTATCATGGAGGATGCTGTGGTGATCATAGCCTTTTTGTTCTTGATGTTTTCTTCCTTTTGATCATTACTCCATTCATCTCTTAAGAGAATACTAATTACACCATCTTTGGTAGCTTTAGGAGGTTCCCATCCTTTTAGGACACTTTCCCAAAGTCTAGATTCATTATATAGATATAACTCTATTTTGAATTTTCAATTTGGATAATCACTACCATAAAAGAAAGGTCTAAGAGAGGAGGATTTTTGATTTTCACTTCCCATGATTTTGTATTCTAGCAATGAAGTTCCTAGAATTCAAGCTCTGATACCAAATGAAAGAGCCCTAAAAGAGGGGAGGGGGGTGAATAGAGCTACCGAATAAAAATCAAAACTTAAAAATAAATAAACAAGAATTGAAAGAATGTTGAGAAGGAAGAATGAAGAATGCAATGATTTAAGGAGTTCAGATTCAACAACAATCCTACGTCTCCACCTAACTTATCCCCAAGTTAGGATTTTCAATCATCCATAATCTTATTCACAAGATTGAGTATATATAAGAGTTTAAGGCTCACTCTTACAACCTTACAAACAAGAATTTTAAGGCTTACTCTAAAACTAATTTCCAAGTGTTTTAATGGCTAAGCACTTAAACCAATTCCTTTAGAATAGAACCTCACTTCCTGTTTTCTAAATCCTGAAAAATAGAAGAATAAGAATTTCTATTCTAACACTCACCAATCACAAGAGTTTATCAAATACAAGAAAGAATTAAAGAGAATTTTGACCTTAATTGAATGCTTTGAAGTATATAATGAATAAACAAGTTTCTTAACCTCTAAATGATCTTCAGAGGTTGTATTTATAGTTAAGCAATTCAATTATAGTTGTTAGAAATAATAATTTTGTTTCCAATAATTTCAAACTTCATTTGAATGAATTTGGACTTTTGAGCTGTAATTTCTCTAGTCCCGGTCGGGATTTCATCAGTCTCAGTCGGGATATTCAAAAATATATTTGATATAGCAATTGAATTTGAGTCCTGAGTTGGTCCCAGTCATGATCACACTGATCCTGGTCATGACCACACTAATCTCGGTCATGACATTGGCTCAGGATATATTCTAGAAGTTTTCTTCAATTTGGTGCAATTTGGACCCGATCAAGACTTGTATGGTCCCGGTCGGGATCATGATTTTACCCCTTGAATACGATCAAATCAGCCTAAGCTTTTTTCATAAAAGTTGTAGATATTTATCTTATATTTCCATATCATTTTGAGTTACCTCATTTAGAATTCTATAACTCAGGATATTATTTAAATACTAAGATCTGCACAACTAAAAATGAAAGCTGCATATGCTAATTTTAACTAAAGATTCGTAGTCCCAAATGAACTCATATTTTGACAAATAAGATCAATTCAAAAAGCTTGTGATGTCTACTTCAAATTTTAAGAGTCTCACTTTCTTATTATAAAGCTCTAAGGATGTCAAAAGCCTTCTTGAATCTCAAAGGTTGAATTCTTTGATAATTCTTCACTTTGACTTTCCAATTGAGTCCTAACTTATACACACTTAACAAACAAAGTTAAATCCTAAAAATTAAGTTTTTTAAGATCAAAATCAATATTAATGATTGCTAAGGTCAACACCAATTGATCTTAAATCAGCCATAGTTTGAGGCTTTTTTTTTTAGGAATCAAGACAATGGTAGTATCATTCAGACCTTGCGGCAACCAACAATTATTCAAAAAATCTAAGCAATTGAAAATGACATCCTCATCAATAATATTGCAGCTCTTCTGATAAAAAGCTGGATTCATTCCATTGGGCCCAGGCGATTTGTCCGGATGCATTACAAAAAAAGCACTCTTAATCTTATTACCAGTAAAAGGAGCAATCAGTAAATCATTTTGATTATCTGTTACCAGAGGGGAGACAAATTGAGTTATCGTATTGGTACACCCTTGAGATGAAGTAAATAAAGAAGCAAAGTACGAAACTATAAACTCTTCAAGACCACCACCCATAACACACCAATGACCCTGATCATTCTTTAATTTGGTGATTTTATTCATTCGGTGCCCTTGAGTCGTAGCTCTATGAAAAAATCTTGAATTAAAATCACCCTCTTTAAACCATAGTTGTTTAAATCGTTGGCGCCAAAACACTTCCTACTTAGTAAGAGTTTTATAATAATCATTCCTAGTTGAATTAAAAGCGTCAACAAATGCTCTATCATGACGACCAAAATGGCTGCTCATAAGCTGCTTACAATGTGAAAGACGAGCCCAAAAATTCCAAATATATTGTCTTCCCCATCTTAATAAATCCTGACCACGTAAAGCAATGCGTTCCTGCATAGCATAAGCCTTATGAGTTTCCCAACTTGAACGAATCACATTTATACAGGTTCAATCTCTCAACTAGTAATTTTCAAATCGGAATCGTCGATGATGAGGGATCACAAGACGTATTTCAAGTGTTACATGAATCGGCATGTGATCAGATGAAGTGACGCCCATATTTAGCGCAATTGCGTTTGGAAACAGAGTATGCCATTGAGAGTTAACCAGAATACGATCAAACTTTTCTTGTACACAGTCATGGTCACCACGCCCCCGAAACCTAGTAAATTTAAAACCTCACAAATATAGTTCAGTGAGCTGCGAATCCTCCACAGCTTGTCGAAAATCATTGATAAGCCATCGCTGACGAGGAACACCATCTATTTTCTCACCAGGATCAAGAATGTCATTATAGTAACCAGCGCAATACCAGGGAAGAGAACTATATTGAGATAGAGACCGAAGAAGGTTCCAAGATTCACGCCTTCTACCATACTCCAGAAAACCATAAAAACATGTGAGACGCCAACAAAAAGGACCATAGTTACGAATCTGTAAATCAATAAAATTTGATGTAGAACCAAGTAGAGAAACTTTATCTCGATCTTTTCAGAGAACTGCCATGCCTCCACTATGACCCAAACAATCCAAAACAAATAGCCCACTGAAACCCAACTTTCTATTTAAAACCTCAATTCTTTGTTTAGTAGCTAAAGTCTCAATCAATAACACAAATTCAGGCCTATATTATTGACATTGATCCTGAAGTACTTGAACTGCACATAGGTTATTAAGCCCACGACAGTTCCAACAAAAGAAACTTATTTAGCCTGGTGGGCCTCAGGAAGAGAGCCCACCGCTGGTCTAGAGGTTGAATCCAAAGTGCCTACAATAACTGGGTTGGATTCAGGCCCAGTAGAAGTAACATCATCATTCTTTTTACCTATTTTTCTTTTGCGTTTAAACTCAGCTATAACCACTCCATCATCATCCCCTACAAACTTGCCACCTTCCACTGCCCCTCCCAAAACGGTAACCCTATCATTAGTATTACTAAGAGGCAAATTCCCTGAATTAATAGTTGCATTATTACTTTCATTATTGTCATACATCCCAACCATTCTCAAATTATCGTAACTGTTATTGGACATATCAATCATCATCCCATCAGAACCGTTTGCCTCTACCTTACTAGGAGCACTAGAACGCAACCATCTCGCGCTGGACTGAGTTTGATTCCGATGAGATGAAGCGATCAGCCAATCTCCATAGACACGTTCAACTTTACCATCAAAAGTATAAAAAACCTTCAAGCAATGAGTATTAAGGTGACTTAAAATTTCGCAGACAAAACAAAATTGAGGTGGATTTTCATATTTGAAGTTTAGCGAACTCCTAACACTGCCAGGTTTTTTAATTTTCATCTTTTGCTTAAGGGGAAAGTGAACATCAAACAACACCTTAACTTGCATATATACACGCCATCCTCCAGAGAAATTGTTGGGATCAGATAATACATATTGGCCAATATAGTCTCTAATATGCTTTGCTACACATTCAGACATAAAACCAACGGGAACTTCATACACCTGTACCGAAAGAGTAGCGTGGAAAAGCTCCACTTCTAAAGGATTATCGTTAACTTCCAGACGTTTAACAAGCAATAGCTGCTGGTTGAAAGTCCAAGGTCCACCATCAAGAACTCTTTTAGGATCAATTTCATGAAAAAACTGGAGCAAAAAATGTGAAGAAGGCAACTGTCTAATACTGACCCCCTTAACCAGATGCCATAATAAAGCTATCATATTTTTCATAGTCTCAAAATGAATGAACTTATCAGTCAAAAACTGGCCAACAAGACAAAGCTTATAATCTTCCGAAGCCTCAACATAATCCTCCCCTTCTAGCTTCAACCCCTCACTATTTTCCTCCTCTTCCAACGTTAGGTTGGCATATTCATTCACCGGAACTAAATGACTAGAAGAAGCCATTTGAATGTTCTTAAAACTATGAAAAACAAAGAAAAAATGAGGAAAAACTCGTCACAAGGACAAGAGAGAACGAAACATGTCATAGAGATAAAACTTAATCAATTCAACTTAATGCGAATACTTAAATCAACATTATGGAAACATCACTTAATTAGGGAGAAGTGTGGATACTGATAACTGAATAAATTTGGGATGAATTGATTCTTGATATTCATTGAATAATGAGCTGTACATATATAGTAGTACAAGAAGACATGAATAGTGTAAAGATGGACATGCAGATGTCTTATAGTGTATGTGAATTAGAGTAAGATTGTGGAACATAAAAAATATCGTTGAAGTTGTAAATATGATTTTGAGACCGAAAAAGAGAAGAACCTGTGTGAGAGATTGGAAGGGAATTATCGTTGCCTATCTTAACTGAATCGGTGCCTTGATAATCTGAATGAAGAGTGAGATTGTCTAAGTTAGGAGTCAAGTGATGAGTGCCACCTGAGTCAAATATCCATGGTTGGGTAGATGAGACTGAGGTGGTGGAGGCAGCAAGATGTGAAGTGGGGCTGATGGGTGGTCTTTGGGTGGTGCGTGGCGAGGGGCACTGTGGAGCAATATGACCGAAGCTTGATCAATTATGGCATTGTAATTGGGAGTAATCAGAAGTGCTGACAGAATGAAAATTGGCAGAACGAGTTGGATACCAAGTTCAACCTCGTCCTCTATATGAACGGCCACCACGAGCACGTCGTGATTGGAAAGGGCTTCGACCACCATGATAGCTACTGGTGGGAGCCAAAGGTGCATAAAAAGCAGATGGTGGAACTTGATGTGTAGAAGCATGAGTAGTAGCAATGTCATCTTCTTCGCAAAGTAAAAGACCATATAATTCATCATAAGTCATATCATCATGCCTCTGTTGAATGGAGCGAACAAAAGGACGATAAGAAGAATCTAAACCATTGATAAGAACTTGGATCAAATCAGCTTCTGAGACAGGATTGTTTAAAGCGACGAGCTGATCAAACATTGATTTGGCTTTTCAAGCATATTGTGCGATGCTCTCAATGGATTCTTTTGTTAACTTGAAAAATCTGGCCTTGATGGTACGGGCTTGTGACTTTAATCTAGATGAATAAGTTGTAGCCAATTTCGTCCATGCGTCAAGAGCAATTGTTACATTTACAATCTGTGAAACATATGATTCAGAAATAGAACCGATAATCCAACTAAGGACTAATTGATCTTGCCTGAACCAAGTCAAAAAATTTGAATTCGGTTCGGTTGTTAAACTTTAATACGGCTCTGATACCATGATAACTGAATAAATTTGGAATGAATTGATTCTTGATATTCATTG
>CATIWM010031256.1:0-10652 GCA_949671775.1 Mallotus repandus | reverse complement strand
ACGATGCCTCCTTAAAAACCACCCTCCTTAGACAGAATCTATCAAGACAAGTAATTTTAATAGCACAATAATTAACAACAACTATACCCGACAATAGCTATTAAATAGACATAAAAAGAACACCAAATTTAACGAGATTCGGCCAATTATGCCTACATCCTCAGACACTACTAAAATAATATTTCACTAATTAAGGAAATATTACAAAAGAGAGAGAAAAATATTAATTGCCAATATATGAGAGAGGGCAATTTTGGGATGATTTATTAAGGGAGGGGAGAAGTCTATTTATAACCAAAAACCTTCCCCTCCTCTTAATAACTAAGCAATGTGGGATTGACAATTTTGCCAAAAAACCAACACCACACTCCTCTATACATACTGAAAAACTGAGTGAAAAATCGAGCTCTTTGGAATCTCTCTAAGCCTTGCTTTTAATTTCTCCATTTGTG
Source organism: Mallotus repandus (assembly GCA_949671775.1). Taxonomy (NCBI): domain Eukaryota; kingdom Viridiplantae; phylum Streptophyta; class Magnoliopsida; order Malpighiales; family Euphorbiaceae; genus Mallotus; species Mallotus repandus. Next base: position 10,200 of record CATIWM010031256.1, on the reverse strand, counting down.
AAAACCTGTTTTCTGTTTCAAGCAATAAAATGACAAAAAAAAATAAACTTAATTTATTTAAATTTATTTTGAAATTGAAAAATAAGAACTAAAACCAAAAATAAATTGACACCAAACAAATTTTCGAGATTCAAAGACACACCATCATATGCTTCTCGAACCATTTGATAGCCTACAAACTCAAAAAAAAAGAGTGAGTTACATTCAAAAGTACCAGAGTGTTAAGAGTATGTACAAGCTGATTTTCCAACTACCATTTATATATTGTATCCATCACTAAGTCATGCAGACTTGGCAATTCAATGTCGAACCAAACCCTAGCATTCTTTGTGTTCACAAAATTAGTACCAACATTCAGAGGGGAATACACATTAGAATTGCTATCTGGTGATTCTTTTTCACCAGGAAATGTTGCCCCACCATAGAATTTTGTGAATCACACACATAGAATTTTGTCTCTCTTTGATCTAGTAGGCATAAGTTTAGGTTATTTTGGCCAGAAAGGTCAAAACACAGTACCCTGGCCTTGAGCTCAAAGTTCAGAAACCAAAACATTTTATTGGGAAGTGCAGAACCCCTGTCATCTGCCAATGCAGGCCCTTGGTCTGCAGTGAATCCACTACCATTAACCTTTAGGCCTCGGTGAATATCCATTACCATTAACACATATAAAAAATATATAACAAAAAGTAGCAGAAGGCGTTGAGAATACCAAAACAAGTAAAAAAAATGTCCAGAAACACAGAAAACAACCTATCTAAGTGCCAGATGTATGCCTTTAAGGATGATTGAATGTACTAGCACCAGTGAACAAAATCACAACCAGACAAAAATTTGTTTTGTTTCAAATGTTGCCATAAAATAAAACTTATCTAGTAGTGAATCGGTAATCTTTTGTGTACCTTCTCAAAATTAATAAAATTCAATGCTAACAAAGAAAAAAGGGCTACTGCATGCACAAAATTATATATAAAAAGTGATCCTAGTTTTGGTTATACCTCTATCTTGGGGTGAAACAGTGATAATTTCCATGTCGTTTCTTCCGCAACAACTTGGACTTTTCTTACAACACGCTTCTGGAAAATCAATAGAAAGAGAAAAGACAAGCATGGGCTTAAAAATGATCAGACAGAAGTAGAAAATCACTTATATTTACCTTAAGAATGTCAAACGACAGAGAGAAAGGTCCAGGAGGATTTTTTTTTTTTTTTTAGAATCTGAAGACATGAACAATCTCATATTTTTTTAGACTCGCGAATGAAGTATAAATCTAATGGACTAATGGTCAAATTGCCCCTTGAACTTGAAGCTGAAGGGCAAATAAGTCAATTTTTCAATTTCTCAGCATTTTAAGATAAAACTTTAATTTTTCGTCAAATTAATACAAAAGTTAACGAGGGTAGAGAGAGTGACAGTCATGCACTGTCAATGGAAGGTAGATTGTGTTATTAATAATATATAAAATTTTATTTTAAAAAAATTGTAAAGAAAAATAAAAATGACGCAGTATTAGCTAATAGTTATAGGCGGGAAATTGCTACCAAATGTCATATCATGCATAGAGAGAGTCACCTACTTCCATATAATAAATATTGCAGTCTTGAAAAGTAAGAAGATGAAGCTATGAAGTGGGTATGAAAATATGATGAATCTTGGTTTGAAGAAGGTTGTTTTATTGAATAACATGTAAACCCTAAAATTAAATGCATAATTGAAGACTATAATCTGAAGCCATTGACTCTGAAGGTAAAAATATTTGGGATTTTGTTTTATTTTGTTAAATATAGTAATGAATATGAATGTATAATTTTCGTGTGAAATAAAAATGGTTATTTGTTTGTTGTTTTGAAGGTATAATGTTTATGAGTGCAAGATTCAAAATATATCATAGTGGGTGTTTTGTTGGAGATCCGAAGCTTCGATACGTGGGTAGGGAGAAGTTTGAATGGAAGCTATATGATGTAGATAGGCTGAGTTATTTCAGAATTGAGAAGAATGTTTGAACACTAGGGTATGGACACAAACCGAAAATCTATTAGTTACCGAAGGGGAATCAATTTGATAATCGTTTAATTTATGTCTTTGATGATAGTGCAATTTATAAAATGCTTGAACTAGCTAATGAGAAAAGGAAATATGTGTTTGAGTTTTATCTTGACTATTTAGTTGATACACCTACTGTGGTTAGTGATACCCCTTTGCTAATTGAAGGTAAAAAAATGATAGTGAGTCAAAAATAGAGAGAACATGTAGCTTTGCTAATGAGACAAAAGTTGAGGTTTTATTTGAGGATATTATTGACTTCACGGATATGAATATGGTGGTTAGTGAAGGGGTGGAGGGTAAAGGACATGTATTTAATGAAACAGGTAAAGGAAAAAATAATGAGGGTCTTGGCAGGTCAGCAACTTCAGTTGGAAGATTTAATGTTGAACATGTGGTTGGCGAAGAAGTTCCAAGTGATATTGTTGCTAGTGAAGAAGCTTAAGTGTCTGGCTATTATAAAGCTGCAAGTGGAGGTTCATGTTCAGAAGGTCCTTATGCTTTTGAAGTCCATGTAGGTGACACCGATGCAAAGGGAAGTGATGGATTTCCATGTGCTACTATTATGCCTGAATGTGAGACATCTGATTATGAACAACCTGTGCATACTGAAGCAAGAAGTTCAGCTGTTGAAACTGAAATGCTGGATTTACCTACTAAAGTGCTTTTTGCTGCTGAAATGCATGCTGCCTTACCTGAAATGCATGATGGCCCACCTGAAATGCCATTTGGAACACCTGAAATGGCAGATGGCACACCAGAAATGGCATATGCCACACCATAAATGCAAGATGGCACATAAAAAATGCAAGATGCCCTACCTCAATCTGAATGTGCCACAATTGAAGTGCTTTCTGCTACTGAACCTGATAAGTTGTTTCCTAACGCTGCAAATTTGGAAATAAGGAGTCCTGAAATGGACAATGAAAATGATGAGACATTTGTTCATGATCAAGGTGGTTCTGATGTTGATGATCCTAAACTGATTGCAGTAAGAGCAAATTTATTGTATGAAAAACAAATAAGGTCCAAGAAGCAGCAAACTGATGATTTGCTAGGAAATGAAGTTGATCAGGTTGAAGGAGAAAGTTTTCTACAACTTGTCAAAGCTGATGACATACATAGAATAACAAGTGATGAGGTTGGATGTGATCTAGACTATGTCATTGGCAGTGATGATGACTACAGTATTGAAGAAGAATCAGGTGATGAAGAACATAGGAATGTTAGGAGGATAAAGTTTAAGAAAGTCAGGTTCAATCCTGAAAGCAAGGTACCTGCATTCCTTGTAGGAATGGTGTTTGAAAATTCTAATGAGTTTTGAAAAGTTGTGTCAAAGTATGTTGTGGCCAGAGGTGTTGAAATTGAAATGGAAAAAAATGATCAAACAAGAATCAGGTGCCACTGCACATTTGCCAATTGTCCTTGGAGAATTTTTGCTAGTACCGACACCCGAAGTGGGGATTTTATGGTCAAGACCTACAATCCAAATCACAAGTGCAATAGGGTGTTCAAGAATAAGAGAGCATCATGTGATTTGTTGACAGAATACTTTCATGACATAGTCGAAGATAATCCAAGCATTATTGTTGTCCAAAGTGTGGCCAAAGCAAAAAAAGATCTCAGGTTGGAAATCAATGACACTATGGCAAAGCAAGTGAAAAGAAAGATCATGAAAGCTCTAGAAGGAGATTATAAACAAGAATATGCACTATTATGGGACTATATTTTAGTGTTAAGAGCTGCGATGCCTGGGACCACATGTGAGGTGCAGATTGAAGAAGGGAGTAGCTCATTTGGCAAATTTTATGTTTGCTTTGATGCCTTAAAAAAAGGTGGATAGGGAATTATAGGCCTGTGTTAGGAGTTGATGGTTGCTTTTTTAAAAATATATGCCAAGGAGAGTTGCTCGCAGCTGTTGGCAGAGATGCCAACAATCAGAGATTTCCAGTGGCATAGGTTGTTGTCAGGTCAAAGACAAAGTCAACATGGTAGTGGTCCTTTCAACATTTGAAAGCTGACCTGAACTTAGGTGATGGCCAAGACTTAACAATTCTAAGTGACATACAAAAGGTACATAGCATAAAACTACTAGTGTTTACTTGGTGTCCATAAGTTTTCAATTAATATAAATTGTGCATTGAGTGCTGTTGATAAATGTATGTGTTTTATTCTTTTTATTCTTGACAATCACTTTATTCCAATTTATTATTTTTGTTGGAGATGAGTTACTTGATTTTTTATATATTTGAGATTTTAAGTAAATGAGTTGTTTGAGTTTCTGACATGAGTTGCATCAATATTGGTATATATTTGAGAATAAAGTAAATGAGTTGCACTTTAGTTGCTATATATTTGAGATTTTAATTAATCTAATATCATCATTTTAAATGCATACAGGGATTACTTGAAGCTGTTAAAATTGAATTGCCCCCTACAGAGCATAGATGGTGTTTTGTTCACATTTTCTCAATTTGGAAGAAAAGATAGAGAGGTTAAAATGTTCATCAATAGTTTTGGAGATGTGTTAAGAACTACTATAAGCAGTAGATCATTGATCAGTTAAAGAAGCTTGATGAACTTGCATCAGGTTCAGTTGAACATTTATTGACATATCCACCACACACATGGTGCAAGTCATATTTTAATTTCAGTTCTAAGTGTGATGCAATATCTAATAACATGTATAAGTCATATAATGGTCATTTAGTTAAAGCTAGGAACAAGCACATTCTTAGTATATTAGAATGGATGAGAATTGATGCTATGACTAGGTTGCATCAAAAGAGAGATAAAGCTATGAAGTGGTGTAGTGAGGTCAGTCCTAGTGCCATAGAAATGTTAGACAAAAATATGGAAAGAGCAAGTCAATATATTGTTGAATGGAATGGTCAAAATGGTTATGAAATCAGTGAGGGAAGGGATAGACATACAGTTGACATAGAAAAATGTTCATGCACATGCAGGGCATGGGATTTAAGCGGAATCCCATGCCCTCATGGAATTTGTGCACTTTATCATAACAAAAAGGACTTGGTAGCTTATATACATCATTGGTATAGTAAGTCAGTATATCTAGCATCATATAGACACTATATGCAACCTATTGTTAGGAGGGATATGTTGCTAAAACAAATCTCTCCCCAATGTTACCACCTGAAGTGATAAGAGTACTTGGTCGTCCAAAGAAGGAAAGATGACGAGGAGCCAAAAAAAAGTGGGAAGCGATCAAGAAGAGATGTTGTGATTACATGTAGCCATTGTTACCAAACTGGACATAATAAAAAGGGATTTCCAAAAAAAGACTCAATAAGTGTCTGGTATTAGAGGTTTGATACTTTTTTTTTATGTGTTAAAAATGCTAATTTTATATTAAATGATGTATGCTATGGCAGACGCAGGGGACTGGCATAAACGTTGGAAGTGCTTCAGCTCCATCATGTTGTTCTAGATCTACCCAAGAGAAAGGGGGAACATGTCCATCAAATATGACTAACCCGAGACAACAAAGGCCAACCACCTTTAACAAAACTACACAGGTAATAAAAATACTTTGATTTGATATGGTGGGATAACTGTTATGATGCAACAACTAGCTGTTTGGATAAAAAAAATTATTTATTCAAATCTAGGGCTCAAAAAGACCAATGGCTCAACTTGGAATTAAAATTTCAGAACTAAACGCAACAGAGGCAACCAATCACAGTGAATTTTAAAAACAAGGCACTATATTAAACAACAAGGGTAAGGGTAAACAAGTTGTTGGAGTTGGTATATAACATGATGACATAAGTGGAAAAGTTACTTGGAATGTGAGTTTATAAGCTAAGTTTTGTTTTTATTTAATGTTTTTATATGTTAATGATTATTGAATGTTATTTATATAAGTGGTGATTTTGATGTCGAAGTTCATTTATTTATCCAGCCTGGGAATTTTGGTGAAAGATGGCTCTTTACACAAAGTGTTGGAAATGTTGTACCAAGTGAACAACAGAGGGTAATTTGACATTATTCAACGGATGCTAAGCGGGTTCAAGGCAATCCTTGCTATGGTGAGTTCCAAGCCCCTAGATTGAAATGGGGAGGAAAAAAAATCAATAACAACAAGACAGTTGCAGGAAGAGATAGAAAAATGCATAGGTTCAATGAAGAAAAGAAGTCTCCAATTAGAATCAGATGAAAGAATTAATAGCCAAGTGATGGCTTCTTAGTCTTCTTCAACTACTACAACTGTGAATCAGTGAAGTGAGGCATCAAATGCAGCAGCCGCACCTCCTGAAACACAATCACAAAATAAGAAATAAAAGAAGCCACATTTACCTAAAAAGACAAAGCCAACAAGCAATCCACCTTGGAGATACTAAACCAGTGGTGGAATCAAGTGTATTTTGTTGTTTGTATATATCTCTACATGATATTATAGTAAAATGAGCTACAAATCATGAACTTGGTAGCTTTTAAAGGTATTTACTGTCACAAGACTATAATTTTACCTTTTTATGGGAAACTCAAATATTTGTGCATAGCTTTGCTATACTTGTATTAATACTATAATTAAGTATAGCAGTGCTATACCTGATGGTTTTTGCAAATATATAATCAAAAATGCAAATTTTACTACTTTAAGTGTGAAATCATTGGCTATGAAATTTTATACTTTTATTTTATATAGATTCACAAACCATGCTATGTTCTGATTAAGTGCATCTTGTATATTGCATATAATGTTTAGCAACCAAACACCAAAACACTAAATATTTCCCAAATTCTATAAAAGATACATATACTAAGGCTGCAAATTTCACTATATAGTATAATATCAGAAGCTTTAAAGTTTCATTACATCATCTTTAACAATTTCATATTTGAAATCGGATAACAACATAATTGATTACATATATTAATACAAAATGTCCATTCTTAGTCATTTATACCGTTGCTATACAATCACTAAAAAACTACCTAACTGATATGATCCTCAAAAGGGATTCATGTGCAAATTATACATTAACTAATGTTCCATATGTTCAAAATGTTGGACATATTAAAGAGCATGGAAAGCTTGGCTTGGAACATTAATTTGAGCTGAATCCACATCAATTTGTGAAGTCTACACATCAATATAAACAAAGTACAAATCTTGGACGAATTTTGGAGTTTTTTCTATTTTGGAGTCAATAAGGAAGATCCAAGAAGATTCTAGCAGATTTGAGAAGATTCAAGGATATTCCAAGTCAAAGTCAACACGTCAAAGTCAACAAGTCAATAAGTCAAAGTCAACAAGTCAATAAGTCAAAGTCAACAAGTCAATAAGTCAAAGTCAATGCTCAACATCCTACTTGACATGTGACATGGCATGCTTAATTGTCATGAGTTGTCATGAGTTGCCAATTTGACTTTTCAAAGCTTAGTTGTCATTAGTTGACTTATTTTTGAAGGAATACTTTTTAGTTAAGGATTTTCCTTTATAGGAGTCTTTAGGAATAAGTAAGAAACCTTTTCCTTTAAGGATTAGGATGTTTACATGCCTATATAAATGCTATAGCATTGCAATACAACTTTTAACATATTATAATAAAAAATTCGAATTCTTATGAGGTTAAGTCCTTTTCTTTTGTTCTAAAAGAACTTTAGTGAATTTATCAAGTGAAGGCTTGGTACATTCAAACCTAGTTTAATTTAGACTTAAAATTGACTTAGTTAATCTTAGGTTTATATTAAACAACCTTTAATTCTTTGTAATTAAGGTTCTTAAGTACAGGTTTTTTTGTGTCTTGTTGGGGATTAGAGTTTTCTTTTGCTTGGTTTATGAACGATCCTTGGCAAGGTTATCAAGATTGAATACGGGTTTGGTACAAGTTAACCACGTTCGTATCAATTCCACACGAGTTATAGGGTGACTGATTCAAATTTTTCATCTTTAGCCTTTACTTGTAGTTTTGTCGGACTCATCTGAACAAAGTCTGTGACTTAAGTCCTAAAAGGGGCAACCTGAGTTATCAAAAGAATGCTAGACTTACTGACCAAAGTCCATAACCCTAGTCTTAGGGGGGCAATCTCACTAAAAGAGCCCTTAGCCTTACACTCTCGACTCAGCTCATATAAATAAACCAATAGAAATTTCCACTAGGATCCCACCAAGCTTTGCTTGCTAGCCCTGATGCTATCCATTTGACTAGATATTCATAAATGCTATGACATCCTTAGTTTCTATCTTTGAGTGATGTCATTACGTTTGTCCTTACAGACTGCTCACACTTAGATTAGTGTGATCTTTGTTTACCTTATGCAAGCTCGATGCACGAGGAATGATAAGAATCATATACCTCAGTTTGAATAACATGTGAGGACTAGAGAATGGTGATATCTTTTAATGATAGAACCTATGACATGTCATCCATTTATCCCTATCAAATCAAATGAATGAGTCAAGAATTTGACTAGATTGTAGATGTTTATGTTAAAAGTATCAAATTGTAAACTATCAAACAGTACTTTCATGCCACTTGGTAAACATATCGAATATTAATGCGGGGACATGAAATTGGATCCTTTTTGTTGGCTAAAGCCCTTGTGCATATGGGTGTGTATGGACTATAGACGCCATTTGTGACCCAATGACTGGTCCCAACATCAACATTGTATAATTACCTCGAGTACATTTAAGCATTATTCCTTAGCTTACCTTTTGGTTCTGATCAACATAAATCAAAGTAGCCTGGCCCAAGAGCGGAACCATAGTCCCCTGTTGACAATTAGGTCAAAACCTGCCTAGGAAAGAGACTGAATAACCACGTGGAACGAGAAGGTTGGAAGCGATAGCTTGCTTGTGATTGGTTTATTCCCTGTGCAGGAAATACTAACCAATTTTCTTAAGTTCTTTTTTTTAATCACATGTACATGACATGCATACACTAACTCATATTCTTCTCATAGCCATCCTACATTTTTGCATAGACATACCATGCATACATTCTCATCCTATTCCTTTGCACGGGCACATCATGCACACACGATGACTTTTTCACAACTTATAGCGTGACAAACATTCAAGATCCTTTCTTTTAGCTCATCTTATTTTTATTTACTAGCACTTTCTCTTTTGTGGTGTTTTCTTTCTGCATACAAACACTCATAATAAGATTCCATACATAAAAAAATCTCATGCAACATATGACATAACATATATTCACATCTTTATACTTCATACTTCCATATAACATCGCATACATATGTTTCATAACAGTTGCATACACACATACATATCACAACAAATCACATTCATCCATACATTGTTAGTGATATGCCTAGGCCAACTGTGTAATGACCAAACTTTGACTTTGTCATATTTCTATCAATAAAGAGGTATTTTATTATTACTGGCTAATTCTAGTATTATCCTTGATTAGTTAGTTCTGTTTAAGGTGATTAAGTATATGACTTGATAGTAAAACTCTTAGGTGATACTTGAATTCTAATATAAATATCCCTAATCAGTCATTGTTGTGGGAACAACAATGAATAAAAACTAGTATGAGTTTGACTGATGATTATGTTTTACTGATCATGTGTATGGGATACTGAGTCAAATTCATAGGTACATATTTAGAGAAATAATATACTAGATTAACCCACTATAAGAATACTACATGGATAATTGTTATAAGTAATTCTCATCACAATAGTATCATCCGAGTCCTTTAACCTGAAATCACCATGGTTTCCTACATAATAAGTTCTATATTTTAACACATCCCTACATCATCTTTAACCGGATGGTAAAACATGTTATGATTGGATATAGAATGAGTTGTGTGAGGGATGTGAGTGATTAAGATGGAATTTCTCCCTCAGTTATTTTGAGAAGATATTTGTGGGCCCCTTGAAGAGTTAGACTAAAAAGAAACGCATGGCCATGCTAGAATGTATTGATAAAGAGTTATCAATATCAAATAAAGAGTTATCAGTATCAGTCTACTTGGGATCGAGAAACAATATGATTGAACGATATAAGGATGACATAATCCATGCCTTATGTTCAATTAAGATATCATTTGACAAAAGGACTATAATACACATTGTGGACTAGGTTATGTCAGATTATCGACTTTCACATAACTTGGGTAGTCATAATGTCTTGCTAGAGACCAATTATGA
>CATIWM010031239.1:0-11922 GCA_949671775.1 Mallotus repandus | reverse complement strand
TAATTCATCAAATAAAGTAAATGGCTATTTGTGGTGGCAGCTAATGGTTTTTTAGGAAAAATTTTCCCATTGTTTTGTTAGTCAAGCTATGCTTCTTGACTATCATCACTTAAAGTGGCTATTCTTGTGGTGTCAGCTAACGGTTCAGCGTTTTTATTCATTATGTTTCTTCCTCAAGTTTAAACAGAACCTTCAAAATTGTACTTGCTAGTTGCTAAATACATTATCGGCTTGTCAACTGTACATAAGAAACGTTGAACCGAGTATGATTGTGCAGGCTGAGCAATTTCTTTTCCCATCTGTGCCTTTTATTACCCTTTTGTGTTCTGGTTACTCGGTTTATTTTCCTCTTGTTGTGACTGATCCCTATTTTTAGTTCTTCCATTCAATACTTTTGCAACTGACAAGTCAAATGCTTCTTTGCGTGATGCTTCCAGATCCGAGCGATGGAGAAAAGAAAGAAGGCTGGTAAGTTTGAGAAGAAGGTCAAAGCAAAGACGAGGAGGAAAATGCATGAGATGTCGAATCCTTTGGTGCCTGATGAATTTGCAGACATGTGGAAAGGGTGATATTCTTCTGTTGGCTTTTCTAGCAATTTTGTTGTGTGATTACTTTGTATGAATCATGAAGTTGGCCTTTCTGAGTTGGAAATTTCTTACCATATTGAGCGGCAATTAAATTGGAATTTCGAGCAAAATTTGCTGGGTTGTAATATACATGATTTAGATTTGGGCCGAACATTTTAGTGTAGCGGCTTGATTATAGTACTCGCATTTTAATATCGCATTTTAAAATTATTATATATTAATTTACATTTATATTTTAAAGTAATTGTATGTTATAGAGAATCACCAATAGTTAAAATAAATGTGAACATAATTTTGATTTTGAATTAATTATATGTTATAGAGAATCACCAATAGTTAAAATAAACGTGACAACATAAGTTTGAACAAATATAAATGTAAATTAATATATAATAATTTTAAAATATAAATAGATAAAGTTTTTTAATTTTTCTTTCTTGGAAATCGATAAAGTTTTTAAATAGATTATAAGGATAAGTACAATTGTGATCCTTATAATTTTATGTTTTGATAAAATTAGTTGTATGGTTTTTTTCTTTTTTTTTTTGTTTATTAAGTATAATGTGTTTTATATTTTTTACATTTTAGTATCTTTTTGACTAATATTATCATTATTTTATGATAAAAATATTAATATAATATTAATTTTCAATGATAAATTTATTCTACACATGATTTATGATTAGTCCAATCAATTAGTTATTTTTAAAAATACTGTAAATTTATTTTAAAAATACTGTAAATTTATTTTAAAAATAATTTCTTTTTATTCATAATTAAATTAAAAATACATCTAAATTTGATTTTTTGTGAGTTTATTGTAGTTAGTTGAATAATATATTACTCATTATATGATTTTAGCATTGAAAATGCATATTATTTTTACATTAAAGTATATATTTTAAACAATATTTGTTAGAAGGATACTAAAGTGTAAAACAATGTGAAACACATAGTATTTAAAAAGCTAAAAAAAATAAAAACAGGACTAATTTTGTCAAAAGGCAAAACCACAGGGAGCAAAATTATACTTATCCCTATATATATATGTTCAAATATAAAATTTTATGTTCAAATTGTTGGTAATTAACAAATGATTACCAAATAACCTTTGATAGAAGAAATTATTACTATTTGCCCCTCCATTTAATGTGAAATATATGGTATTTAAAAGCTAAAAAAATAACACAAGACTGATTTTGTTAAAAGACAAAAAAATTATAGGGATCAAAATTATACTTATCCCTAGTGTATATATATATATATATATATATATGTTCAAATATAAAATTTTATGTTCAAATTGTTCTTAATTAACAAATGATTACCAAATAACCTTTGATATAAGAAATTATTAGAAATTATTACAATTGCCTCCCCATTTGACTATATTATACATTTTCCCTCCCCATTTTTTTTGATCATGTACAATTGCCTCCCCATTTGACTATATTATACATTTTGCCGATAATATATAAAAATTATATTTTTTTTATTATTATACTAATTTTTATTAGAATTCATGTTAAAATCATTATTAATTGACTAAAAAATTAAGAATTATACTCAATAAAATAAGAATATTAAAATTTACTTTAATTTAGTCAAAATTTCAATTAAATACTAATTAATTACCTTTAATTTTAATTATAAGGTAAGTAGTATAATATGGTGAATAATAGTTATCTCTAAATAGTTTTATATTTCACTAAAGGTATAATTATCATTTTATACTAATTAGCAGTAGTTTTAATAGAACTATTGAAAAAAATTAGTACCTAGTCTAATATCACAAAATGAAATGATGAAATATAATTTTTAAATGCCAATAAATAAGTAATATAATATGGTAAAATAGAGGGAAAACTAATAATTAACCTTTAAATAATTTTAAATATAATAGGTATTAGAAATTAATCAAGTAGTTTTTATAAAATGAAAAATGATTTCCTTTTAATTTAACTTCATAATTTTTTTAAAAAATCAAATGCATACATGTATCTAATAAAATAAAAACTATAAATAATTCAATGGCTTACATGAATTATTCTATATTTAATATAACTTGTTTCAAATCATAAAATTTCAAATGTCATCATTTTTATGGCGCTCATTAATGCTGTATATTACAATTTTAATAACTCACTGATAACATGGTGAAAAGCTCAAGAGAGGGGATGAATAGGGAAAATTGAAATTTAGGTGGAGATTAAAAAGAAGTTGAAGAGTAAGAGAAAAAAAAATGATTCACATAAGAAATTTAAAGGGTTCGGTTAATCAATAAATCTATGTTTCTATCTAATTTATCTTTAAATTAGGATTTTTAACCCCACATCAATCTGTTGACTTAGATTGTTTACAATAAGATTTTTTTTAGGCTAAACCTAAACCTTTACAATTGAATTTTTCAAGTGTTTTGCAAGGCTAACACTTAAACTTTTTGTGAATTAGTACCTCACTGCCCTTTACTTCAACCCAAGAAATGAGTAGATGAAGATCACCTAATCACTAACACACTTTAATAACACTTAAAGACTAAATTACAATAAATGAGAATGAGTACAATGAATTTCAAAGATATTAATGTCCACCAAAACTCTTTAGCCTCTTAAATGAGGTTTGATAACATGTATTTATAGTTGCGAATGAAAAACTATATGTTAGGAAGCCATACTTCCATCCCCATTCCTCCCTATCTTCATTAATGTTTTTTTTTTTCGATCGTGATTCTTAACAAGTTAGTCTTTGCAGCTTGATTATGATTGTTAAAGAGTTGACAGGTGGATTGTGACCACCCTCACGATCGTGACTTTAGATCATGAGGGTCATTGTCTTTAAACTTCACTTTAGACTTCAACTTTATCACAATCGTGTGACTTAAATCATGATCGTGAAGGACGATCGTGATCACAAACTTCACGATCTTGAGGGTCACTAGCTTGTTTGGTTCTTCTCGTGTAATTTTCCTTGTGACCATGATTAGTCTTGATCAGGAGCGTGACCCTACTCCTTATGATCGTGACCCATAATCAGGAGGGTCACTGTCTGAATTTCTTGAATTAGCTTCATTCATCTCATGATTGTGCTTCCGTGAGCATCCTCCTCATGACAACCTCATAGTCATGATTGAGACCATGAGGGTCTCTGTCCTTTTTCTTTCCTTGAGCATTTTAAAGAAATTGGATTGTTATAACCCGAATTTTTACATATTATAAAATTTGATTTTGGAATTTGCAGTGTTAATAAATATTTTATTAATTTATGATATTTGATTATTAGTGAAATTAAATTTGAAGTTCTTGTGTCAAATATTACTTTAATATTATTGACTTAGTATATTTTAATACACTTAAAAATTTTTTTATGTGTGTAAATATATATATGTGTATTTTGAAGGAAATAATAAAAAATTGAGATATTATTATTTAAAAAAATAAATATTATTTAATTTTTTTTATTACTATTATGTTAAAGTTATTATTAGTATTATTATTATTTTGTTAAACTTATTATTTTATTAGTAAAAAAAATGAAAAATGTGAAATGGCAGTACCCCCAAATTCTTCTTTTTCTTCTTCATATTTTTTTTTTCTTTTCTTTTTCTGCAAAAAAATGGCCACCACTGCCAACCACCACCCTCACTCATCACTACTCAGCCACACGCCGGACTGCCAACAGCAGCACCAGTCAACGTCCTCCCTCAGCTCTGGCGACGTCCTCTCTCTCCTCTCTCTCATTTTTTAAGTTTTGGCCGGATTTTCTTTTCCTCTCCAGCAACGATTCAGGCCACCTCAGCCGGCGACGTTGGTCTCTATTGGAAGTTCATCCTCTAGGCTTCTCAAAGCTTCAAACCGTTTTAAGTTTCAACTCCGGTAACTACTCTGTTTTTGAATAATTCGATTTTTAATATTTTGAGTTTTTGGTTAATTTGAGCTTGAGTTTGATTTTATTTGATATAATTTCTTTGAGATTAATTGTTGTAGAGATTGTGAGCTATATAAAGATGATTTTTATTTATTTTTTTAATTTGAATTTTCCGGGTTCGGGGTTACTGTTCACGATACTGTTCCGGACAGTACCAGGTCGGAAAATTTTATATTTTTAATAAATTCTATATATTATGTATATTAAACTTCATGGAGGAAGTTTTGTAAAATTATGTGTATAATTTTTATTATGAATTTTCAAAGGTTTATGTGAAAAATGAATTTTTAGAAAAATTAGTAATTTTTATATTTTAGTATAAATTATTGTTAATTATTATGTTTTGGACAGTTTTTGAATAATAAATAGTATTAAAATAATTTTTATGAATTATTTTCTATTTTTAGCTAATTATTAGTAATTCCGGAAAAATATATGAATAATAATTTTATCTATTGTTTTTTAAGCTTAAATGAGTTTTTGGTTATTTTTCTTATATATTTTAGCAATTTAAATAATTATTTGCAATTAATGCTATTTAATTGTAGAATTTGAAAGATTATATTTTAATAAATGAAATTTATTTATAAATTAGGATTTTATTGTTTATTTTGGAAATAAATGTCTTTTATGTTTTATTAGGTAAATAAATTGAATTGTGGTATTTAAATGAATTTTTATGATTTTTGGTGAATTATTGAAATTTATATTATTTTATTAAATGTGTGTTGGTTCTCGGTTGGGTAATAAGTGTAGTTCGGGGGCCCAACCCGAGAAATTAAATTGTGAATATTTTAGAAGTATGTTTGCATGCAGGAACGACTCTACTTTTAATAGAGAGATGTCCGTTTTGCAAAGGAGACTCTATCAAATTTTTGGTACAATTCTCGTAAAATGTGACATCGGGTCGATCCTAAGTTTTGAGTCTTAGTCGAGTCGGGTCCTAGATCGAGTCGTTCTTTAGAAATCTCTAAAGTATAAAATTAGGAATTTATTTCTAATTATTTATTTATTATTATTTTCTTTTAGCTGTACTGCGAGTTAGGCCTTTTGGACCGAACCGGCTGAACTAGAGTAGAGGAGCGCACACCTGTGAGTTATTATTATATGTATGCATGACATATAGAATTCATGATTTGAGATCCATATTTCAAATAAATAAGAATTTATTATTATTTATTATGATTTCATATATAAGTACATTTATATTTTATAAATATGATCATACCTGCATACATATGTTTTCATAAGAATATTTAAATGCAAATTCTAATTTCGTAACATGGATGCATATATTTATGATGAATTATTTATTTATTTATTTTGAATAAAATATTTTTGGAGGATAGTCGTAGAACATGCTACCTAGTGGACTACACTAGGACTGTGTGCGCACCGGTACGTTAGAATGCTAGGGTTGATATTTAAATGATATTGTGGAAATTATGATTTGAAATATGGAATATCCGGATTATGGATTTTTATTGAAAGACGTGACTGCTGTAGCTCGATAGACCTTTCAGGGTCTCGGGGCTGGTCATGCGGACTGTTGTAGCTCTATGGACCTTTCATGGTTTCGGGGCTAGTCAACCTATTATTGGATAAGAGAATATTTTTGGAAGTAAGTGAGCCTGATGGCCAGTAAGGATTATGTGATTTGAGGATGCGAACTTTTAGGGTTCTGCTCCTGTCCTCTAGTAAAATAAAATACGAAAAATATTTTCAAGAATTTGTGTGAGTTTATGTATATTTATATAAATATAAATATATGAATATTATTATTAATGCTTGTGTGTACGTGTATTAGGTTACATGCATATATATAATAATGATTCACTCAGTGAGGTCTGACCCCCCTCAATTATTTTTTAGGATTCTTCTCGTCAGACCTCTACTAGTAGTACTCTTTGCTGTACTCTTTCTTCACCGACCGATTTATGTAAATCTTGAACTATTAGTCTTTTGTATTTATAGATGCTGCAGTAGTACTACGTATTGTTGTAGTATGTTTTTTTTAATAACTGTTGATTGAAATTGTGTATTTGAATATTTGCATAAATATTTTATTATGATATGATATGGAGTTTTCTGTATATTATTAAAAGTTTTAATTCTGAGGTATTTTTATATGTATGTTTGATGTTAAATTGTGTTTAAGGCTTGCCACAGATTTCGGATTTGTGTGAATTCCCATTCCTTAGCGCCGGTCGTGACTCCTAGGTTTGGGTCGTGACAAAGTTGGTATCAGAGCTTAGGTTTAGTATTGTGGACCTAGGTTGCTAGAGTTTGAGTTTTTCTTTAAAACTACTGCAACAATTAGGTTCTATGTCTTTGAAAAGTCTTCGTTGCTTTTAGTTTTTCGCGTAACCGTTAGGGTGTCTGAACTTTTGCTTGTTTTTATTTTTTCAGTATGAGGTGAGCACGAGTTGCTCCACCAGTCGATGAGGCCGATGATGGTGAGTCTTATCAGGATGAGGTTCAAGACCCTGAGCCGCCAGTTGGGCGTAGAGGTAGAGATAGAGGTAGACGCGGAAGAGCGGCAGGTCACCATAGGCGGAGAGAGCTGCAGGATAAGGAACCTGCAGACCGGGAATTTGATGAAGCTGCCTTTGCACCTGGAGTTCAGCTGGGTGCAGCTGCTATACCTCAGGCAGTATGACCGATGTAACCTTTACTTCAGTAGGGCATGTCAGACCTGGAGTCAACATTGTTTTACGCCAGGGTTGGTAGGATATCATTTGATAGGCAGTCAGATCTGTTGGATTTTCTCCACGCGATTGAGTCGAGGACTCAAACTACTCACACTGACTATTAGAGGATACTGATCATCGAGCTATCAATTGAGGGGTCAACACTGGATTGGTTCGTTCATGTCATCCAGCCTCATATGATGACATTTACTTAGGCTCAGTTCAGAGTAAGGTTCATGAGATGTTTCTGCCCAGAGCCTATGCGGATGAGTTATAGACTCTGGCTAACGAACATTTCCAGAGGCAACAGGTCAGTGGAGGAGTACACTAGAGAGTTCCACAAATTGGGTCAATAGGTAGAGGACTTGATGAGAGACCAGTATTTTGCAGTCACTACCTACGTCACTGGATTGGGTTCTGAGTTCACTGGGATGCTGACTACTGGCCTGACACTTGAGTCTGTGATAGAGTTGGCCAAGGAGATAGAGCTTAGACTGATCAGGCAAGGAGCTATGTCTGATTATTATCAGATGGGAGGTGTCTAGGCCAGAGGATCTCAAAGCATACAGTACACTACATTTCAGATTGGCTCCAGCAGTCAGCAGAGAGGATTTGCTTAGCAGGGACAAAGACCTCCGCATAGAGTCCAAAGGAGTAGCAGATATGGTCATAGTGGAGCTTACAGACCAGTTAGATTTGGTTATGTTGCTACCAGTAGTAGCAGCGGCCAGAGTTTTGTTATGGAAGCACGGGATCTACAGCTAGTGCTTGCCAGCTGTGCGGGAGAGTCCATCAAGGACAGTTTTACCTGGCTCTGAGGGCATGTTTTTGATGCAGACAGATGGGACATTTTGCCAGAGCGTGCCCTTATTTTGGTTATCAACAGCAGTTATCGCAGCATTCCACTGCCAATGTAGCTCCAGCTCTCTATCAGCCGTCGCCAACTCAGTATCAGAGTACTTCACAGTTTATGGCCCAGTAGGGGCTAGGCAGAGGAGGCAGAGGTAGTGTGAGAGGCTTTGGTCAAGCTTCGACCAACCAACAAGGAGGCAGAGGATAGGCAGGAGTCTTCACTCTTACACAGCAGGATGCTCATGCATCCAATGCTATTATCGCAGGTACACTCTTAGTATGTTTCTTTAATGCTAGAGTCTTGCTTGATCAGGGTGCTACTCATTCTTTTGTGTCGCTTGTTTTTACGTCGAAGTCGGGTTGGCAAGCTGCGAGGATGGCAGTTTCTTTTTTAGTTGCCATGCCTCCAAATGACTCGTTGACACCAATGTTATGCTTCCTGGGTGCCCGGTGTTGGTAGAAGGAAGAGAATTGTTAGTGGACTTGGTGTTGCTTGATGTGATGGATTTTGATGTGATCCTTGAAATGGATTGGTTGTCTCAGCACTAAGCCACTATTGATTATTGGAGTAAAGAGGTGATTTTCATAATTTTGAATGATGAAGAATTTAAGTTTGTGGGTGACAAGAGTTCTGCACCTCAGAATCTTATCTCCGCCATCACGACTAGGAAGATGTTGAGAAAAGGATGTCAGGGATACTTGGCATTAGTCAGAGATACTACAGTGGAGAAGACATCCATCTCAGATGTTCTAGTAGCATATAAGTTTCTAGATGTCTTTCCTGATGAGTTGCCAGGTTTACAACCTCATAGTGAGTTTGAATTCTGCATTGATATGGTTCCAGACACAGCTCCTATCTCTATGCCGGCTTATAGGATGGCTCTAGTAGAGTTAAAAGAGTTAAAGGAGCAGTTGCAAGATTTGTTGGACAAGGGTTTCATTAGACCCAGTGTTTCTTCTTGGGGTGCACCAGTCCTGTTTGTGAAGAAGAAGGACGGTAAACTTACACTGTGCATTGATTACAGAGAGCTGAACAAGGTGATAATTAAGAACAAGTATCCTCTTCCGAGGATAGATGATTTGTTCGATCAGCTTCAGGGTGCATAGTTCTTCTCCAAGATCGACTTGAGGTTGGGTTATCATCAGTTACAGATTAGTGAAGCCGACATTCCTAAAATGGCCTTTTGTACTAGATATGGCCACTATGAGTTTCTGGTGATGTCCTTTAGGTTAACTAATGCACCAACTGCTTTCATGGATCTGATGAATAAAGTGTTCAGACCTTTGTGGATCAGTTTGTAGTAGTGTTAATTGATGATATACTGGTGTATTTGAAGAGTATGGAAGAGCATGTATATCACTTAAGGACAGTGCTACAAACACAAAGAGAACATCAACTTTATGCTAAATTCTCGAAGTGTGATTTCTGGTTAGAGAGTGTAGCATTCCTTGGGCATGTAGTGTCTAAGGATGGTATTCAGGTTGATCCACAGAAGATAGAGGCAGTATCTGAGTGGCATAGACCGACAACAGTCATTAAGATTCGAAGTTTCTTAGCTTTAGTAGGGTACTATAGGCGGTTTGTTAAGGATTTCTCAAGGATTGCAGCACCTATGACCCACCTAATTTAGAAGAATGTGAGGTTCGTGTGGTCAGAGGCTTGTGAGAATAGTTTTCAGCTACTGAAGGAGAAGTTGACCACAACTCCAGTATTGACTTTACCTAATGGAGAAGATAAGTTCACTGTATATTGTGATGCTTCCAAAGTTGGCCTAGGTTGTGTGTTGATGCAGAATGGTAGGGTAGTAGCTTATGCTTCCAGACAATTAAAGAAGCATAAATAGAATTATCCTAATCACGACCTAGAGATGGCTATAGTGATCTTTGCTTTTAAGATCTGGAGACATTATTTATACAGGGTAACTTGTGAGATTTACCCTGATCATAAGAGTTTGAAGCATATCTTCCAGCAAAGAGATATGAACTTGAGGCAAAGAAGATGGTTGGAACTTTTGAAGGATTATGACTGTGATATCCTGTACCATCCAAGCAAAGCTAATGTGGCAGCAGATGCCTTGAGTAGAAAGTCCTCGGGTAGTCTTGCTCACATTAGTATGGAGAGAAGACCTTTGATTCAATAGTTACATAAGTTGGTGGATCAAGGATTGATGATGAAGATAAGCAGATTAGGGGGATTGCTAGCTCAGTTCAGAATCAGATTGGTGTTAAGAGATAGGATCAAGGCAGCTCAGAGCCGAGATCCTATTCTAGTAGAGCTTGTGGAGAAGATTTATGAAGGGAAATTCACTAATTTCAACCTTAATGATGAAGGTGTTTTATGGATCAGTGGAAGATTGTGTGTTCTTGATGTGGATAATTTGAGAGAAGAGATCCTAGAAGAAGCTCACTATGCAGCCTACAGTGTACATCCAAGCACTACTAAGATGTACTACTGTATAAAGTATCTTTATTGGTGGGATCGAATGAAGAAGGACGTAGCTAATTTTATCTTTAAGTGTTTAACTTGTCAGCAAGTGAAAGCTGAGCCTTAGAAGCCTTCTCAGAAGCTTCAGCCTCTTCTGATTCCTGAGTGGAAATGGGAGAGAGTCACTATGGATTTTGTGACAGGGTTGCCTTGTTCAAGGAGTGGATATGATTCCATCTGGGTGATAGTGGACAGGCTAACCAAATCAGCTCACTTTCTGCCAGTTAAAGCTACTTATTCTGTGGCTAAATTGGCTATATTGTATGTCAAGCATATTGTGTGCCTTCATGGAGTGCCTGTTTCCATTATTTCTGATAGAGGTTCTGCATTTACCTCTCAATTTTGGTAGAAGTTGCAAGAAACAATGGGCACCAGACTTGATTTCAGTACTGCTTTTCACCCTCAGACAGATGGTCAATCTAAGAGGACGATCCAGACACTCGAGGATATGTTGAGAATGTGTGTAATGGATTTTGGAGGCAGCTGGGATGATTATCTGCCATTGGTAGAGTTTGCTTATAATAACAACTACCATAGCAGTATTGAGATGGCACCGTATGAAGCTTTGTATGGAAGGAAGTGTAGATCTCCTCTATGTTAGAATGAAGTTGGGGAAAAAAAGCTAATTGGACTAGAAATTATCCAGGATGCGTCTGAGAAAGTCGCTTTGATCAGAAGGACATTGGAAACAGCAGCTAGCAGGCAGAAGAGCTATGCGGATCCGAAGCGTAAAGATATGGAATTTCAGGTTGGGGACTATGTATTTTTTAAGGTGTCACCTATGAAAGGTCTTATAAAATTTGACAAAAAAGGAAAGTTGGCACCGAGATACATAGGGCCTTTTGAGATTCTGGAGAGAGTTGGCATGGTTGCCTATTGGTTGGCTTTGCCTCCGAATTTGTCACAAGTGCATCCACTGTTTCATGTTTTGATGCTCAAAAAGTACATTTTAGATCCTTTGCACATGTTGCAACCTCAGAATGTGGAAGTGAGTGAAGATCTAACGTACGAGGAAGAACCAGTTGCGATTGTTGATTATCAAGTTCGCCAGTTGCGTTCGAAGCAGATTCCAATGGTTAAAGTGATGTGGAGAAACAACAACGTGGAGGAGCACACGTGGGAAACTGAGTGTCACACCTCGTCTCACATAGCTCGAGATGGACGTTTAAAACCAACCATTCAACAAATTGTTTAATTCAGTCAAATTATGTTATAAACATTACTAATAAAATTGGAAATAATATCTTGGAAAGGTTTGGTGTTATATGTTACAATTGAAGATTTAATTTTTTTTTTAAATTATGTATCTATGAATAGTAAAATACTATTTATGAATAGTACAATACATATTTATGAATAGTAAAATATGTATACAATAATCGAA
>CATIWM010031110.1:0-10107 GCA_949671775.1 Mallotus repandus | reverse complement strand
TTAAAAAAATTAATAAAGCTACAAATGTAAAAAGTGCATGCAATCCAAGTACTGTACGTAAACTCTTTATACAGCAGTGTATTCAACTACATGAAATTTTATACCAATTTTAGGATTAATGTTATCGATGCAGAATGAGTTTCTTCAAGTAAGTTAATGAGTTGTAGAGGTGGAAATTCACTTCTTTTTGAGGGAACGTGAGAGTTGTTGGAGAGTAGTGGGCACACACCTTTTCTAGTGAAATTTCTTTTGACATGTTAGTGGCCACGTAGGTGCTACATCATCTTCAATTATTGAAAAATAATATTGGTATTTTGATGGGACATGAATTAAACGTTGCAGAATTTTATGTGGTTGATTGAATGTTAGGCATTATAATGAGATTAGTCGATAAAATTGGATAGTGTGAGTGTAAATAGTCTTAAAGTTTACATATGTTGTGCAGAGAATAAAAAAAATGGACAACCTATATACATGAATTTAACTCATGTCCAATTCATGCGTGTGTTTGTTGGAGGCATTGTTCACACCATATTTTAAAAATAAGCTAAGCCCATGACCCTACTCTTTATGTAGAAACTCATTACACCATTAGATGATGAATAATAAACGTAAAATAAAAATAAAGTATTTAAACAACAAAATAACTACAGAATATCTCTAACTTTTTTATAATAAGTAATATCTTCACATTTTTTTATAACTGATTATGACAGTTAAAACGCTATAAAAATTCTGCGAGTTTGTAACCTAACCGACTCTTCCTGAAATTTCCACTTACCAAGCAGCGCCGTCAGGCCACCCTGGCTATCTCACCTCTATCATGGATTATCTCAACCATGGTGAAATGTTTGCACCATCCATTCCCAAACCGATAGAAAAAAAAATTTCATTTGTAGCAACTATTATTGGATCCCCCATTCCTTCTCCATATTCTCCAGCTATTATAGGGTGGTTATATTGCTATTAAGATTGATTCGCAAATCTATGAGCAGCAACTATCGATCTGTCAGTATGCCCTTATTACTCGTATTGTTTTAGCCAAAGGAGATACCCCATGGAAGCTTGCTATTCTTAGGAAGAAGCTCACCTCAATTTGGAGACTTGCAAATAAATAGAAATTGATTTCCCTTGGTAGCAGTTATTATCATGTTATTTTGGACTTCCAACACAGATAAAAGCTCTATTTGGGGACCATGTATTGTAGCGTTGAAGCCCGAAATCCTTCGTTTGTAACACTAGACTCTGGATTTTGATCCTACATATAAAAAATCCACCAATCCACAAATTTGGGTTAGGCTTTACAGATTACAGTGGGAATACTAGCATCCCAAAATATTGGCTTCTATTGCTAAAAGGAATTGGTGTTCCAATAAAAATCGATAATTCAACCATCAATGGTGAATTTGGTCACTATGCCTATGTTTTAGTGGATGTAGATTTTACCAGTTCATTGTTGGAAAATATTTTGGTGGAATGAGTAGGCAAAAGCTTTTTTATTGATATAGTCTGTTGATCTTTAAATTTTGACGATCTCCCAAAAATCTGATTATGAAGGATTTCTGTTTGTCAGACAAGGAGAAAACTCCTTCAAGAGTCTTTTTGAGCATGCTCAGACTGAATAGAAACCTAAAGAAACCAAAAATATCCACAGAAGCATCAAAAACCCAAATTAGGCCCCAAAAGGGGCAAAATAGGTGTGTAAAAGCTCATGGGACGAGCTGACCCACGAATGGGCTGTGTGGGTCACTTGACTTAGGAGTGTGGGTCCAGAATCCACACACGTGGGTCATGAACCCACACCCGTGGGTTTAGAACACACACTCTTGGGTCTCGACCCTACAGCATTAAAATATAAATTTTTAGCCATTTGGGAGGATTTTGGCACATTTTTCAAAAATCTCTCTTAGAGAGAAAATCTTACTGGTTTTGGACAAATTTTCACTCTCTCTCTCTCTCTCTCTCTCTCTCTCTCTCTCTCGTTCATTCAAGGCATTTGAGACCCTCTTCTCTCCTAAACATTTAAATTAAAAATTGCTTTCTCTTAGGATTTAGACCCATAAATCCAAACCAAGCTTCAACTAAGTCAAAGCATGCTACAAGGGAAATCACCCGGTCCCTCTGAGGATCTCTTAACCATTTTTAATTAAAAATCATATTCATTGCATTTTTTTCTCCTGCTACCCTTCTTTTGCATTTTTGCATCATTTTACATTTTATTTTATTTACTTTGAATATTTATTATGTTATGGTGAAATTGTGAATTTATGGTGATTTTGGAGTTTGGTTATAAGATATGTAAAAGGAGTGGATAGTTCAGGGTGAATCTGGAAGTGTTTGCATTCATTTTTGCATCATTTTTCTCCTTATATAAAAATGGGTATTTTGGTGCTAAAGTTAGCATTTTATTGTTATTTTGCATTTTTATTAATTTTGTTATTATCTTTTATTTTCTTTTTTGATAAATTTATTTTTTTATCATAAAATTCATATTTTTATGGTAAAAATAGTATTTTTATCATTTTTATTATGTTATTTGCATTTTCACTATTTTTATTTTTTTATAAATCTATTATTTTTATTATAAAATCCACATTTTTTGGTGAAAATAATATTTTATCATCTTTATCATTTTGTTTGCATCTTTTGTATTTTTATTCTGCATTTTTATTTATTTATTTATTGCATTTTTACTATTTTTGTTGCTTTTATGCCTTTTTTGGTAAATTTGTTATTTTTATCATAAAGTTCACATTTTTATGGTAAAAATGACATTTTTATCATTTTTATTACTTTATTTGCATTTTATTATTTTTTTCTTTTTTATAAATTTTCTTTTTTTATCATAAAATTCATATTTTTATGGTAAAAATAATATTTTTATGGTAAAAATAATATTTTTATCATTTTTGTCATTTTTATTGCCCTTTTATTATTTTTGTTATTTTTATTGCATCTTTCGGTAAATTTGCTATTTTTATCATAAAGTTCATATTTTCATGGTAAAAATTACATTTTATTATTTTTATTATCTTATTTTTATTTTCCTTCTTTAATATATTATTATTTTTATCAAAAAATCCACATTTTTATGGTAAAAATAGCATCTTTATCACTTTTATTATTTTTGGTTGCATTTCTTCACTTTCATTAGTTTTTAATTGCATTTCCCATCATTTTTATTATGATAATTGTATTTTTTTTATTACTTTTATTACTCTTGTTATTTTCATTCTTTTTTTTCAATTTGCTTGCATGTTTATCATAAAACTCTCATTTTTATGGTAAATATGACATTTTTATTATTTTTACTATTTTTATTATTTTATCATTACCATCATTTTTTTACATCCATTTTAATTTCCGCATACCTTCCTTGTCATAAAATTCTATTTTTATAATAAAAATGACAACTTTGCACCAAAATATTTAAATCCCAAAATCTTGCATCATGCATTTTCATTGGCATCCTTGTTTGCTTATTTGCTTAATTACTTTTTATTATTTCCATTACGGATGAATAAAGTATATAAAATTGCTCTAATGTGATGCATGCTTGCATGTGTGTAAAGACTAACTTTTATTTTGCAGGTTTATTAGAATAGGTTTCTCTTTTATTTTCTATTTTTGATGTAATTAATAGAATAGGAAATTTTCAAGGCAATGTAATCCTTAATCCTAATTTCCCTTTTATTTTCTGTTTTGGATGTATTTATTAGTATAGGCTTTCTCCAAGGGTTGCAATCCTTAATCCTTTTTCCCTATTTTTATTTTGTTTATTTGTGTATTTACTTTTGTTTATTATTTCTTGCATGCTTATATTCTACTTGCTACATACTTAATTGTTTGCTTATTACTTGTTTCATTTATCATGGTTCATGAATGTTTATTTATTTATTTATTTTGTGATGTATGTGTGCCAAATTTAATTATCCCACATTTCAATTCTCAATTTAAATTGACTAACAAATCAAGCGTGGCAAATGAATTATAAAACTAAAACTAGGGTGAAGGAATGAATGATTAAGTAATGTGTAATAAGGAATAGGATAAGTAACTCCTACCCCTCGAACCCAGAATCTCTGGTTGGAAAGTAAGTTCTTAATTCACTTTCTTCTGATGAAAGTTCGGTGGCGACTCCAATCTACAAAACCTATTCAAGTAGAACCTCCAACATTAATAACATCCAGTAGATGGTCACGTTAGCCTATATGCTCCAACATCACACTGATTTTGTCCCGTTACGACCCACTCAAAAAGTCACAATCGGATGACTATGTGACATATGGCTAGAACAATGCTCTATGAATATAGCTTGCCACTATATTTTAGGGCAAAAGTCTTTAATAATGCTTGTTACATTGCAAATAGAGTTTTTAAAAGACCTATTTTAAACAAAACCACTTATGAGCTTTCGAACAATAGAAAACTCAGGATATCATATTGTGAGCGACCATAGAAATTTTTCCATTTATGTGGGGAAAGTTAAAATGAGGGACTTTGGCAAGTTACCAAAAAGGATATCCATTCCATTTATGGGATAGGGATAAATGATTGGTCTCGGGAGGACGCGAGATGCTCTGTGTTTGTGGAGTCATCACCCAATTTTTAGAAAATAGGGAAAAGTGTAAGGGATGGTATCAGGTCACGCAATGAGTATCGTCCCTAGCAAAGATTCTAAGTTTGGGAGATCACATCTACTTTTTGGCTATTTCTCATTATACAATACTCGATACATGGCTACCACATCACCTTAGTTTTGGTATGGCAGTTTGTACACATACACACAGTATGTAACAATAAAAAATAAAGAAATTAAGTACAATTATTTACATCACTTTCCTAGTAAATACATTTAAAAGAGAAAAAAGTGCAAAAATATAAATCTAGCCCTAGATCTAGAATGCACATGCCAAATAAAGGTTAGCATAGACATGTGCAATTCCATCCACTCATTTACACAGGCAGTAAATAAGCAGGAAACACTTAATTAGTTGAAAGAGCAGATAGAGGCATTTAATCATGTGCATTTGCAGGAATTATTATGAAATATTTTCAAATAGTAGAGAAATAACAAAAGATGCATGGTTGCATCATTGGACCAAGATATGGAAGCTCTAGCTCAAAAATGTGAACTTTCACATTATTAAATGTGAAAATGAAAGAAAATACTTATTTTCATATTGAAGTGTAAAAAGATGCATATTTGATGCAAAGGCGATGATTCTGATGTGAGGATGATGATTTTGTGCTAAAAATGAAAACTTTATGTAAAGGATCTAACTTTTCACATAAAAAATGCAAAAATAATGTAAGAATGTCATTTTTATGTCAAAAATGACATCTTGACATTGAGATGCAGAATTTGTTCTAATATGATGGCTCATGTCAAAATTTGATTTTGACATCATGAATGTGAATAAAAATGTAGAAAATCTCATATTTGATATTTCTAGATACAAAAGATGTAAACTTTATGTGAAAAATGATAATTTTTCACATAAGTTGCATAAATGATATAAGAATGTTGATTACAATGTCAAAATGTGATTTTTATCAATAAAATAAGTTAAAATGCAGACAATGTAGAAATTATATGAAAGTGACAAATTTTGTACTTTTTGAAAATAAAAATAAAGACTTTATATAAAAATGATAATTTTGTATGTGAAATGCAAACTTTATTATAAAAATGTGATTTTTATAATAGAGTCGTGATGAAAGATGGTGAAAATAAAAAATATGATGAAAAATCATTAAAAATGTAGATTTAACATAAAAATGATATTTTTGTGATTTTCATATTCCCAGGGCTAGAAAATGCAAAATGATAGTTTAATATGATCAAAACAAAGCAAAAATTATTCAAACAACATGTAAAATTACCAGTCTCTCTACACTAGTCATAATAATTTCTGAACTGCTAGCGGGGATAGAAAATAAAATAAAGTGCAAAAATACAAAAAAAATAAACATGCAAAAATGATTATTTGGTCCTCAGATTCGACTAAGCTTATTTTTGAGTTTTTAAAGCTTTAGCTTCGTGAGATTTTCAAGTTGTCCTCATCGAGAGGTTGAAAAAGATGGGCAGAATGCAAATTTGTATACCTTTAAAGTGTGCTTTAACAAAGATGAGGCTAGGTTTAGTTCAAGTCGGTCTAAAAATCCTAAGAAAAATGCAATGAATGAGCTAAAAATGTGTAAAAGGGAGTTCTAAGTCTTCAAATCAGCAGAGTTTTTGTACAATATTTGATCAGGCCCTCTAAAATAGGAAGAGGATACTAGTATTTATAGAAAAATTAGGTTTTTATGCATGCATGTGTCTACCCGTGTAGGGTGCAGATGTGTGCGTTCAGAGGGGCTGACATGCGTCTGGAGCACGTGATCACATGCATGAATGGGTGATCATGCATGCAACCGCATGATCAAGCGACAAGCGTGTGATCATGCTCGCATGAGGGCGTGGTTGCGCTTGCGCCTGTAACATTTTTAGGCTTTTCAGGGGCTATTTTTTTAAGTTTTTATAGTGCATTTTAAGGTTTTTAGGCCTCCTGAAAGCATTTCCAATGTCCATTTTATCAAAATCAGCTTTCATTTTCATAAAGTTGAGCCTCGGTCTCATGAGACAAACACCAGTCTGACGAGTTACTCACTTTGAGCAAAGATTGTTTGAAATGTGCAACTTTTCATTCTGAGAGTTCATTTTTTGTTAAATTGAAGTATGACTTAATGATTTGGTGACCAATTCCACACTTTAGAGGCTCGATTTAGGGATTTTTAGGCTCTTTATACTTGAGCACGCTTCAGAGGTTGTACGAATAAACAAACTCTTATCATATTCAGAATATTATTTTCATCATTGGACCCTTTCGAGGACAATCAAAACTTGATATGTGGGTGTTTAGGTAAAAATGCTTCATATTAAACAATAAAGACAACCTTGGAAAATTTATTTTTAAAGCTAATGAAGGAATTTTCCTAGGCTATTTCCCCTCAAGCAAGGCTTATAGAGTCTTTAATAAAATAACTTTAGTAGTAAAGGAGTCTGTACATGTAGTATTTAATGAATGTAACTCATTTGATTCAAGAAAGGACCTTGCTTGTGTCAAAAATGTTGTAGATGACTTTTTGGAGATAAATCTCCAAGAAAATGATGCTATCAAGCCTTTAGAACTAGAAGCTCCAAGCAAGGAAGAGCAAGGAGATTTTCCTCAACTTACCTTAAAGGAAGAGCTACCTAGAGATTGGCACTTCAAGAAAAATTATCCTAAAGATCTCATCATTGGTGATACTTCAAAGGGGGCAACTACTAGGTCTCATCTTCAATTTATTATTAATTTAGCCTTCATCTCTCAAATTGAACCCAAAAATGTTGATAATGCATTGTGTGAAGAATTTTGAGTTCTTGCTATACAAGAAGAGCTTAATCAATTTGAGAGAAATAAAACATGGAATTTAGTTTCTAGACTTAAGCATCATCCTATTATAGGCACTAAATAGGTGTTTAGAAATAAAATGAATGAACAAGGCATCATAACTAAGAACAAAGTTAGACTAGTAGCTAAAGGTTATAATCAAGAGGAAGGCATTGATTATGACAGAACCTTTGCCCTGTTGCAAGGTTAGAAGCTATTAGGATGTTTTTTGCATTTGCATCTCATATGAACTTTAAGCTTTATCAAATGGATGTAAAAGGTGCTTTCTTAAATGGTTTTATACAAAAGGAGGTGTATGTTGAACAACCTCCGGGTTTTGAAAGTTTTGAATTTCCTAATCACATTTTTAAAATTTCAAAAGTTTTATATGGATTGAAACAAGCTCTTAAAGCTTGGTATAAAAGGTTGAGTAACTTTCTTTTAAAGAAAGGATTCTATAAAAGCAAAGTTGATACAACACTTTTAACAAAAAAATTCAAAAATAACTTGTTGATTGTTCAAATATATGTTGATGATATCATTTTTTATGCTACTAATCATTCTTTATGTGAGGAATTCTCTAAGCTTATTCAAGGTGAATTCAAAATGAGCTTGATGGGAGAACTCAAGTTTTTTTTTGGTCTCTAAATCAAGCAAGGATAAGATGGGATCTTCATCAATCAAGCTAAGTACACAAGGAACATTCTTAAGAAGTTTGGAATGGATGGCTCCAATGAGCACCACTACCAAGCTTTGCAAGGATGAGAATGGAAACCTGGTTGATAAAAAGCGCTTTAGAGGTATGATCGGATCCCTTATTTGTCTTACCAAAATTAGACCCGATATCATATTTGTTACTTGTCTATATGCTTAGTTTCTTATATTCATAATCAATAATTAATTAGGATTCATTAAGTTCTTTAGCAATTTATTTGATCTCGAAGGATTCACATATTCTCGTGATCGAGGTTCCTAAGTTTTATGAATTTATGAGCTAGCAATTTATGCAATTTTCATTATAAATAAATCACCCACATTCATTGTTGAACCTTGAGGGGTAAAACACTCATTTTTTATGGTCATAAGTAATTAAGTAAAATTATATTTAATTCGGGTGTTTAAGTGTTTATATTCAGGGTAATCAATTTTAAAATAATCAGATGTAGCGTAAGCAGTGACAAAAAGAATTATGATCATAACTACACAAGTCAAGCTATGAAAAGTTATCTCTATAACTTTATTTAGTTTACAGCCCTGTCATGAGTGGTGACAGACTCATCATGACTGTGACAAACTGGAAAAATGGAAGATCATATAAAAAAATTATCAGGAACTGAAGTCAGATTTGGTAAAAAAATGATGGGAATCTTCATTATAGGTGGTCACAAGCAAATTCCAGTCATTAGAAAAAAATTTCCAATAAAATTACAAAAATAAAAGTTGCAATTCTTCAAAAATTCTCGAAGGTAGTCACCACCACTATCATAATCATGATGATGATCATGATAGACTGTTACCATAAGTGTCATGATCATGAAACTGCAAAATTTCAAATCTTTGGAATAGTGCCCCGACTGTCATGGCGATGACAAATTTTTTCATGATCATAATGCTTTTTCTTTGGTGGTTGAATGGCTCTATTTGCATTAAATGCGCCTCCAACAACTCTTTTTCTTTAAGAGAGTACAAATACAACTCTAATTTCAGTTAAAAGAAGTTAATGAAGTTGAGTAAACAAATTTAGAGCTATCTTTAAGTATTTACTCTTGATTTTCATCTTCAACCACCAAAGATCTTCATCTTTATTCTTTGTAATATTTTCTATCTTATGAGTGTTCTTGAGTTTAGCTTGATGAGTGTTTAATACAATCATTCAATAGCTCAATAGTGAGATTAAATGAGTTAGAATTAGGATTTAAACACTTGTAAGCTAAGAGGATTGTTCTTAGCATTTGGGTTTGAGTGTGAGCCTTTGAAAAACACTTAGGTTTGAGTGTTAGCCTTGAAAGAACACTTGTAAGCTAAGAGGATTGTTCTTAGAATTTGAATAGAAATAAATGTCCCAACAAGTGCTAAATTACCTACACAAATTAAAACCTTAAATGGTTTAGGTACTCATAATTTATTGTTCAAAACCGACAAGAAATCCAAACATGACTACAATTAGATAAAGAAAGAAGAATAGAAAAACTTGTGGAAATCTTCAATCTTCACTATTTTCTTGGATCTTCAAATTCACATATGGGTTTCTTGCAATAGTTTTTCGACCCCCTTTCTTTAAGCCAAATTCTCTATTTATAGAGAAAAACATCCAAAATTTGTACATCAGTAATTTTTCACCTTCAAAATCTCCTCCAATTAGGAAAATAACTCCTTAAAATAGCTCTTTAATTATTGGCCTGAATCTTGGAAACTCTAGGAAAGTAAAAAAATTTCAAAAAAAGACAATAAAAATACATAAAATTAGATAAGAAAATAAAAAGGAAATAAAATTCAACTAATTGGCCAAAATCCTAATTTAACAATAATTATAAACTAAAAATCAAATAAAACATAAAGAAATACTAATAAATTTTATAAAAATTAAATAGAAAACTAATGCAAGAATTGACACTAATACATACATACATACATATATATATATATATATATATATATATATATATATATATATAGAAAACTAATGCAAGAT
>CATIWM010031103.1:0-20449 GCA_949671775.1 Mallotus repandus | reverse complement strand
TTTTCATTTCTCTCCTTCCTCTCTTTTTTTTACCTCATTTTTTTTATCTTATCTCCTTTTTTCCTTTTCCTCTTTTTTTAATTTTATTTTCTTCTTATTTTTTTCTTTAATTCTTTTATGTAAATTAATAAATGTTTATTTTACATTAATACATTAGATCCATTATAAAGAGATAATTTGTAAAAAATATACATTAGACTCATCACAAAGAGATAATTTGAATAATAAAAAGTATTGATGTTACAAATGATGTTATTTTAATTATTTTTTAATGTTACAACCAAACATCAAAAAATATTTTCTTTGAAAAATATTTTTACAGTATACATTTTCCAAAAAAATATTTTTTTTAAACACAAAATATTTTTCGCAAACAAACGGAGGCTAAAAAAGACATAATTTACTTTGGTAATTAATATTCTAACCAAGGAAACAATTATTTCAACAATTCATGGTGTTCATCCATTTATTGTGTAATTTAACTTTTTTTTTTAAAGAAAAGGATCATAAATTAAGGTGTAAATTCTAATTTGATTTTTTTGGTGAATAAATTTAAATAACACTAGTTGTGATTCCGCACAACGCACGGATCGTGAAATAAAATAATATAAATAATTTGAATGAAATAATAACTAAATAAATTTTATTAATTTTATTTTATTTTATTTTTTGTTGTCATAATTTTATAATAAGATTTGTTTTTAGAATTATTAACTTAGTATTGAAGTATGTATAATAATGTTTTAGTTAAAAAATAATATTAAGTAATTACTATAATTTTTTTTAATTTTTTAATGATTTAGAAAAAAATATTTTGAGTGATTTAAGGTAGAATAATACGTAATATATACATACTTTTAGAATTTGAGTAGTATTAAAATATGTATAATAGTGTTTTAGTTAAAAATAATACCAAATAACTATTAAAAATATTTTATTTTTAATAAAAAATTAAAATTTTTAGTAGCTTAACACATTAGTTTTTTAAGTGAATATTCAAATATAAATGTGGACATTTGTTAAATTTTTGGCTTAATAATTTTAGGGTTCAGAATTTAATATATACATAGATATTAATAACCTTTGTTGTTCAAATTATACAATTTTCAATTTGAGCTAATTTATCTCAAATTTAATGTGAATTTATGGGTGAATAAAAAAATATAAAAATTGTGATTGAATTTTGCAAATCAATGATAAATCGTAAGAATTGATATGAATCTATAATTTTAATTAATTTTTATCTATTAAATAAAATAAATCTTATTTATAAAACTATAAAATTAGGGGATGTAAAAAGTCATTATCTTTTAATTAAAAACACTTTAACATTGAAATTCCTAAATACAAGCTCAAATCTACCTAATTCTTCCTTTTTTTTCCTTGTTTTTCTTAAACTTAACGAGACTAACAAATATAATTAACTTTATAAATTCTCTTATAATCCTTATTTTCATTTTTTTTAATTTAAAAGACTAGTAATATTAATTTATATTTATATTTTTCTTTTTATTATTTTATTTTTTTACAATAACTATTTATTTCAATTTTTCATATGGTTTTTACGAAGTGAACAGGCTAGTAGTATATTTATAGTATTAACTTTTGTATTTGACTTTTTTAGTTAAAAATGTATATGATGACCAATGTAAATTATATTATTAAATTTTTTAATAATGAGTAGTATCAATATATATCAAAATTAAGCAATACCTTATATGATATATATTATTTTTAATTAATATTATTTATATGAACTGAATCTTACATTACAATTCAATTTGATTTCGATTCTTGATTCACAAATTAGAGATTTTAATTTTCAATTCAAATCTCAATTTGATAATTATGCTAATAACTAGCCAATAAAATTTAATCCAGTGATCAAAAAGCTCATAAAAATATAATAAGGACTCATATTTGAATTCCCCAACCCTTATTTTTGTCCCAATCAATAGTGTTTCAACCCGGTAGTACTCAATAAAAACATACTAATAACCAAATCAATGAATATGTTTATAACTTTTAAATACAATTTTTTTGCCAATAAAAAAAATAATATCTAATTATTTTTTGAAAAGAACTAATTATTTTTAACACATTTTGAAGTATAAAATTTAACTCTCAATGGATAATTTAACTTTTTATTAATAAAATAATACAATTACCTTTTCTTATAAATATATATGGATTAACACCATAAAAATATGATTTGAATTTATTTATTATTAATATTTTTTTGATAGTGTCACTTGTTAATACTGATAGGATCACAATAATTAATTGTTAGTGCCAGCTTTAGACCAATCAGTCTAAGCATTATTAGCTTTATTATTAATATTAGTGCCATATTAACATAAAATTTATCATAAAAATGAAATATATTGATATTAGACTGGATAGTGTCGCTTGTTAATATCAATAGGGTCACAACAATTAATTATTAGTGTCAGCTTTAGACCGACCAGTCTAAGCATCATTAGCTTTATTATTAATATTAGTGCTATATTAACATAAAATTTATCATAAAAATGAAATATATTGATATTAGACTTATAAATAATATTAAATTTATAAGTGTTCTAATTAAAATAATAAAATTCAAGCATACCCACTCCACTTGGTTCTAGTCATAGAATCGACTCCATTTAGAGATAAAAGGTTCAGATCTTCCTCTCCTCCACCTCCTCCTCCTAAATATTATAGTTCAAAAAAATTCAAGCATAAACAATACACTAAAAAAATAAACATTTGAATATGCTTAGAAATATATTAATATGCTTAAAAATATATATTTAAATATTATATATATATATAGACAGACACATACATAAAGGACACTTTCTCTCACATTTTTATAGGGTAGCAACAAGCCAACAAGAGATCTTGTGAAAAAACAGAGGGACAGAGTGACTTCTTCTTCCAGATTTTTTCAGAAAATACACAGCCAAAAACATTATTTTTTTAAAAAAAAATTTACAGTTCTTGATCGTTGAAAATTGAATTCAGTTATGTTCTTTTAGTTATCCGTAAAATTCAATGCATCCACATTAGATCTCATATCTGTCTTGGGTCTCTCCCTCGCTTTCTCCAAATACAGAGGGTGAACAAAAAAAAAAAAAGAACATCCAAACTTTTGATAGTTAGATTGATTGCGAAAATGACAAGGAGATCAGGGGGTTGCTTGAGGTGTTGCTTGGTAATATTTGCAGTAGTATCAGCTTTAGCTGTGTGTGGACCTGCTCTTTATTGGAGATTCAAGAAAACTGTTGGGTTCTCTTCTTCTAAAGCTTCTTGTCCTCCTTGTGTCTGTGATTGTCCTCCTCCTCTGTCTCTTCTCAAGATTGCTCCTGGTAACTATACATCTATGTCCCTCCCTTTTCCTACTTTGTTTAGTGCATTCTGCATCTGGGTTTTCTTCATTTTTTGTTTTGATTGATTATTTGTTGATTTGAATGCATTTCATAGGTACCCTTTTCATCTATTTGAGTACTTGATCTGTTGATTTGCCCTAATTTTTGGATCCTAATTTGTCTTTACTTTGTTTATGGGTAGCTTTATGCTCATCTTAGTCTTATTTTAGGGGTACCCACTTCATTATTTTGAGGCTTGATCTGTTTATTGGGTAATTTTTCAGTCCAAGGTTCTATATATAACAAAATGGAATCCAATTGTTTGTTACTTTTTGTATTTTTCTGGAATGAATCTTCAGCTACTTGGCTTTTCCTTTTTCAGCAGGATCTGGCCTTTTTTATTTACCTTATATGATCCGAGTACAAGTGACAGTCTTTAGTACTTGCATCATGATTTGACGAATCCAATTAGCTATGAACTTAAATTCCTAGTCGTGAGAAGATCTATATAACTTTTGATTTTGTTTGTGACCAATATGTCTGAATTATAATGTTCTGGGTTTAGTCCATATCTACAGTAATGATTCCTCAATTACCAAGGCTCACTGCTAAATTAAATTGTGTACAGCCTAGCTCAGCTTGTTTATTCAAATTTTTTTATAAATTGCTTGCTAACACAAGTCTGTTGGTTGTAGAATAGATAATTGCTTCTTTATTAGTTGATTCATAAGTTGTTTGCGTTTACATTTTTCATTTCCATTATAGTTCTTTGTGCGGAATTACATGTTTTAGATCTCTTTGGAAAATTCTCCGTATTTTGCTTCATATTAGTGTGAGGGGAATTAGTTTCATCTGATGGAAGGAATGTCCTCTCATTCCACTTGCACGATGAGTTTCAAATGAATACTACATAACAGAGCTTGAGTTTGGTGAAATGACACGTGGCCAGTGATTTTCATTGGTCAACAACATTATTTTGCTATAATTTAGTTTTTGTCAATTATACTTCTCTTGCAAATAATGGATGAATGAATAAAAAGTTCTTATAAGAAGCACCTTGTGGTGTGTCAATTATTCTATTTGTTCTCTTTTACTTTTAAAATTCCTAATCCTAATGGAGATTTATGTTTGAGAGTCTAATAAAATTTGAGATGATTTAATATTTTCCTCTTTTCAGCGCCCTCTTCTATAAATCATTTAATCATTAGGAGATTTCTTTTTAGGTACAGAGCTGACAGGAAACAGAAAACATAGGCATGAAGTGGGAAATATTTTCAAGGGACCTTAAATTATGCTTTCAGTTGAATCTTTCTATCATCCTGGAGACTATCTCTCAGTTTCTGAAACTCAGGAACCGTTTTGAATGTTTATAGAAGATTTATTTTTAAATAAAAATTATCATTATTGGTTCAAAAAGTTTCACCAAATCATGAAACCATCTGTTTTCTGGAGTGCTTTTTGAGTTATGAAACCTTTCTCTTTTATTCTTTAGTTTTCCTCTTTTTTCTGGTAAGTGTTATGCCTTCATGCATATTATTAACCTTTTCATCTGCATAACCATGACAACATCGTTAGACCTTTTCAACCTTGCAGTTTCAAAATTACCGTTGCTAAATTGATTGGTATTGACTTCAAGTGCTTATATTTTTCTTTTCCGGACTGTTGTAATCTGCATATAACAACAGAAGATGAGATATGATTGAGAAAATTGAGGTCTAGAGATATTTATCAGCTTTTGTATATGTGAAGTTAGTGGTGGAGAGTTTGGTCTCCATATTATCGAATTTCATGTGGATTGTCATATCTATGCAGAGAGAGCCGCTGGTTAAGTTGGCTTTATGATTTGTTGTTCTTTCTTTTGCACATTTTACCATGCTTTGCTTTATTATTTGTTCTTCATCTCTATGTTATCTAGTTTAAGTTGGCTTTATGATTTGTTCTTCTTTCTTGTGCACATTTTACCGTGCTTTGCTTCATGTTAAGCAGCATACAACTTCATTTGAGAATATAAAAAGTTGAGTTGAATTTAAAATTGCTTGTAAAAGAGGAGCTGAACATGTTTTGGATTTGTATGGCATTATGTTTGCTAAATAAACTTTTGGTATCGAGAGCTAAATCTGTGAAAATCAAAATCTACTGTGCTTATTGTTCTGTCTCTAAGGCTTTTTTTTCCCTTCCTTTGCAGGTTTGGCTAATCTCTCTGTCACAGGTTAGAATGCTCCTACTGAATAACAGATTTGTTGTATTTTTTTTTTTCATGCACATACACAAGTTGCATATACAGTTAAATTAGAACGTAGCTTATTGTGCTGTATGTATGGCACTTATATAATATAGGATATCCACCTTCCAATTGGTATAAGGATTTCACTTTTTACATCTATATATGGGCTTTTCACAGTTTGGATAGTAGTTGCTGGTTTCTTCATTCATAGATTTCATTTTAGAGGCCAATTTGGCAGAACTTTGCACATAATCTAAGAATAGGAAATGCCACCATCGGAGAAGCTTTTTTTTCTTAGTTTTTCAATAAATTGCCGTCCTATCTTCTCAGCTTTGTATACAGCTATCAAAAAGTGCCTCATATTAGGTTTAAAATAATTTGTGTTCTTATTTCAACAAGTTGGACAGTGGAATTCTCAGGCTACTAAAAAACTTCCTGCTGTGATTGTTTAGTGGTTCCTTGTCCCAACTGTTGTGCTTTATCACTGGCTTGTCTTTCAAATTATGACCAGTATAATCATAATTTTATTAATCTCTCTGGTATGATCATTAATATGGTATTATATATAACAGATTGTGGAAACAATGACCCTGATCTTAAAAGGGAGATGGAGAAGCAGTTTGTTGACCTTCTAACAGAGGAATTGAAATTGCAAGAGGCTGTAGCGGAAGAGCACTCTCACCACATGAATGTCACTTTTGCTGAAGCAAAAAGAGTAGCTTCCCAATACCAAAGAGAAGCAGAAAAATGTAATGCTGCAACCGAAACATGCGAAGAAGCTAGGGAGCGGGCGGAGGCATTACTAATCAAGGAGCGGAAAATTACTTTATTGTGGGAGCGACGGGCCCGCCAAATGGGTTGGGAAGGAGAATAATTATATGTATAACTAGCCCAAATTATTTTTGCTTCTGTCGAAACTAATGAATGATGCCTGATATTTATATAGGAGCAAGCAAATTGCTTGTATTGTCTTGCAAAAGGAAAGTACTCTCTTTCTCTTGTATTTCTTAAGTTGTCTTGTGAAGGCAAGCCAATGATACATGTATGATGTAGTCACCATTTTTACTTGTAATCAACGTGCTTTAGATATTGGAGCACAGTGCAGCCAACATTTTAATTGCTTAATTTGCTACTTCATTATGTTTGGGTCATCTTATCATGTATTCTACTACACCTGCTCATAGATCAATTGATACCCATCTTGAGTTAACAAGCAGAATCATGAATTTTTAGAGCAATGAGGTCATAGCTATACGAAAGTGTCTGCTGCCTTGTTTTGCCCCGTTTATGTCTACATCATTCCTATCTACATCTCCAACACATTTGTTACTCTCTCCATAAGGCTTAACAATAACGATAGTATCAAGTTTAGCAACTAATGAAGAAAAAATGGTCGAGGAAAAGTTGTTGGAGCTAATTCAGATATTCTGTAATTTTTTTGTTCAATGATGAGCAAAGCTCTAATCTTTAGCATAGCTAAGGTTTCTCATCGCATCCATGTGGAAGAACACATCACATGATCCTGTCTGTTCTCAATTATTTTCTCCCATGTTTGATCGGTAGTTGAGTTGAAGCAGAACAATCAATCACTTTTTTAGTTAGTGGACAATTAATCGGATGATTAATCATCTCATAGAAAGCTGGAAACTTTAACACTCGCTTGGGTGACCCACATAAAGATTTCAGCTAGTGCCCACAGATTCCCTGATATTTCATTAGAATATCCATTACTTGGGAATTATCTCTAAGAAATATACATAACTGTAGCTGCTGTTTTTGATACTTGCCAGATGCTGCTCCACAATTCTAGTCAGAAAATGTTTTTTTTTTTAAGGTTACTTTTAGTTGCTGCTACTCTACAATTGTTTTTTTTTAATGTCACAAACTAAAATTTTATAAAAATTAATTTTTTTCTTCACAGTTAATCTAAATAAGACAAAAAGACAATAACGATTTTAACATATATATATATATATATATATATATGTTAGCGGACTATTTTTTTTAATTTATTATAGCTGAAATTCATATTTATAGTATTTTTTTTTTAACAATTGAAAAATCAAAGCAGAGTAAAAAATTGAATCTATGACCTCATCTTATAATTTCTATCACCTGAACTACTAAACTACAAAGGAATGACCATATTTATAATATTTTATACTCATAATTAGATAACATATTTTTTTTATCAATATTGATAATCAATAGTGATAATTTTTATAAAAACTATAAACAACAGATAAATATATTTATTGATATAAATAAGGAAAATCTTACCGGAAAAATAAATGTTGATGAAATTTTATTTTTTATATATTAAGTTAGAATTTTAAAGTGACTAGTTGTGAATCAACATTTTGTATGAACTTAAAAATAATATATATATTTTAACATTTTAATTAAATATAAAAATAAAAATTTAAAAATTATTACAATAATTTTATTTTATTATTTTTTTATTAAGATATATATTTAGTTGCAAAAAAAATATTTTACTTAAAATAAAAAATATAATTTTTAATTAAAAAAATAATATTTTAAATATAATAAAATTATAGTATTTTATACAGAATATAATAGATCTATTTTAAAATAATTTTTTTTAATTTTATAAAAATTATTATAAATTTTAATAACTCATGATATAAATTTTAAAAAACGAATGCTTTTTAAATTTGAATTTAATAGTTTTAGAACTATATCGGTTGTTCGATACTGAAATCAAATATATAAAAAAATACATATATATATATGTATATATCTAAGTAATATAAAAAGAAACAAAAATGAGAGGGGAATTTGTCAAATCTGTCACCGCATGACTCTGTTTTACTTGAGCTTTGGTTTTGGCCTTTGGGGTCATATCATGTCTTGCCACCGCCACCATTTTGACTTTGTTCATTTGTACGCAAAAATGCAGTCAAATACAAATGGTGGCATCAACCACCCATCAAATAAAAAGCATTTGATATCATAGTCTCTCCAATAAACGCGCTTTCTTTCAAGACTTTCAAAGTTTATGCATTCATTTCATATGTATTATAATAACAATTATACAGCTGTTTAAAGTTTGCTTCTTTTTCTTTTTTGATTATAATTATAATGTAAGAAAGAAAGATTATATTATATTATAGTTGTATCTTGTAATAATAAACAAATGAAAAGATACCGTCTTGGATTGGATCTAATCCATTAACTTCAGCATAACAGATCATTCCTGCACTAACCCAGATCCACAACTTGTCATCAAAAGCTGTTTTCTGTTTTTTTGGGGTCTGAAAGATCCAATCTTTTGAAAGGTAGATGTCATGTAGGATGATCATTTATAGTTCTTTGTTTTCTGTATTTTCTTTGGAGGTTCTTTGAGTGAAAGTGGATATTTTAGGACAACTTTGTTCATCCTATATTTTGAAAGGTTAACTGAAAGATATTTGGATTCCTTTTTTTTTTTTTTTGAGTTTCTGTTAATGGAAAATTCAAGAGGAAGGAGAGTTGATAAAAGAAGTTATGAGCACAGTGTTGAAGATGGAGATGCCAACTTGCCTGATCCAAAAAAGGCAAAGATGCCTGCTTTGGCAAGGTTTGTCCATGTTTTTTTTAGATTCATTAACTTTGTTGTTGTTGTGGGTATTCTTTATTTGAATTCATGTTACATATGTATATGATCATAGTTTATGCAGCTTATGGTTTGATATTGATATTGTTTCTTGGCTTGAAAGATTATTTAGCATAATCACAGGTTAACTGGTAGATTGGACTTTGTTAAGTTGAATCCAAACTGGGTTCTGAATTGAAATTGGCTGGTTCAGTTTCTGTTATTTTCAAAACCTGCAATTAATTTCTACTTGCAACAGTGGGTTTTCAATTAAGGCCTAACTCAACTACTGATGCCTCACTGGCGTCTGGATCTGGTTAAATCCTTACGCATGGCTTTGTCATTTTGTAAGAATTGCAAAGCTCATTTTCTTATAGAATGGGCAAAAACTTGATTATTGGCGCTATCTGTGGATTGTTTTCTCGACTTGTTGCTGCAGAAACTAATGTTTTGTGTCAGGCTTGACTTCAGAGACGAAGCCCCTGAAATTAATTCAATTCAATTCAATAGTGGTTAAGGTTCAAGTTCGAGATTATAACACCTTAAAATGTATACTTTAAGCCTTTGGGATCATGTTCAACTACCTTAATTGAAATTGTTTCTAATCTTCTTGATGTATGAATATCAATGTGTTGATGGTTACAATTTTTAACTTTTTTTTTTTTTTTTTGAGTTTGTTTGCCCCATCTATCCCAAGTACTAGTTCTGTGTCAATTTTATGTGTCCATTCCATTATATATAAGCTATTCAATATGCAGTGTTATTGTGGAAGCTTTGAAGGTGGATAGTCTGCAAAGGCTTTGCTCATCTTTGGAGCCTTTGTTCCGCAGAATTGTGAGTCATAGTTCTCTTTTCCTATTATTCTGTTATTGTTCAGTTTGTCTGTGTTCTAGCTCGGTGTACTAAGCTTCACTAGTAATCATGCTGGTGCTGTATACCAAGTTGAATGTATGCCATGACTGAAGTCACCTGTTGGGCCTTATCCTATCAAGCACCAACACTTCAAATAGGGTAGAGTATTCTTGTCCGACACTTTTCGGATACCGACACTTACCTGACACGACCCGACACTTGTCTGATACGTATCCAACAAGTGTTGTGTCCTGACCGAATACTTATCTTATTATTTTATAATTTTTTTATTTTTAGGACATAAAAAATACAACATGACAGTTTTTAGGATACGACTTTTGTTTTTTTATCACATTTTGTATATGCCATGTATATAGTATTAGTAGCTAGATTGTTGGCCGAATGATTATGGTCAATTTTTAAATAATTTGGAGTTTCTCTTTGTAATAGTAGCTTGTAGAGATCATGTATATTGGTCACTTTTATGTATGCCTTATATATATAATTTAAATTTCATGAAATTGCTGTTTTACCACATTAACTTTTTTTTTTTTAACAAATCATCTTTATATAATGAAAAATAATATACACTTTATGTGAAACATATATATATATATACACGGAGTGTTTTACACCATATGGTTAGATGTAAGACACATAAACTAAGTATAAAAGAGTTGACTAATAAAAATAAAACACCTAATTTTATCTTTCAAATCTAACTATGTGCAACATACCCAATGGTTAGATTTGAAAGATAAAATTAGGTGTTTTATTTTTATTTGCCAACTGTTTTATACTTAGTTTATGTGTCTTACATCTAGCCATATGGTTTAAAACACCCAGTATATATATATATATATAATGTGTCCCGCCACCGTGTCCGTGTTGTATCGCTATATCCGTGTCTGTGCTACTTGGGCCTTTTCTATAATAGCAATGATAAAAGATGGCAGAAAGATATGCCCAGAAAACGTGGAGTTCAGTTTGATTCAATGCAACATATAAATGTTAATAAACAATGAATTCGAGTGTTTACTTAAAAATGAAAAAGATTCTTCAAGAGTCTCAAGACCTAGAAGTGCATAATAAATACCACCAAAGCCGAATATTGCAGAGGAAATTAAGTGTTATCGTTTCAGTTCTTGTAGCTGTTAGTTCAATTTGTCAAGATATTTCGTCTCAAATTTCGATTCTGAAAGGTTCTGGTTTTGTTAATTTGTGAAATTTTGAATGAATATTCAGGTCAGTGAAGAGGTGGAGCGTGCTTTGACAAGAATGGGCCATGCTCAATTGGCTGCAAGGTAAGCTCCTAGATCAATTTCAGAAATTATATGAAAATAATCCTCTCTTCGTAGAAGGACGATTATATAGCTGAAATTGAAGCACTTCCCAGTCTGATGCTAAAAGTGAACTTGCTAGTAAAAGTGAGCTAGTAATGAAACTAGGATGATGAAATTCTCCAGAAAAAGCTCGCAAACTTCTGAAACATTTGACATCACAAATTTCATTTCTACCTGTAGCAGGTCAGTGCCAAAAATACAAGGGCCGGAAGGAAAAAATCTACAACTTCATTTCAGAACAAGGATGCCTCCTCACCTATTCACTGGTGGAAAAGTTGAGGGTGAACAAGGAGCAGCTATTCATGTTGTCCTGGTAGACGCTACCGCTGGAAGTGCTGTGCAAATTGGACCAGAATCAGGAGCCAAACTGAATGTTGTGGTTCTTGAGGGTGACTTCAATGATGAAGCTGACGAAGATTGGACCCTAGAACACTTTGAAAGCCACGAAGTAAAGGAGCGTGAAGGTAAAAGGCCTCTGCTGACAGGGGATCTACAGGTTACACTCAAGGAAGGAATAGGCACTCTTGGGGATCTAACTTTTACGGATAATTCAAGCTGGATAAGGAGCAGAAAGTTCAGGCTTGGTATTAAGGT
Source organism: Mallotus repandus (assembly GCA_949671775.1). NCBI lineage: Eukaryota > Viridiplantae > Streptophyta > Magnoliopsida > Malpighiales > Euphorbiaceae > Mallotus > Mallotus repandus. The sequence continues at coordinate 8,485 of CATIWM010031103.1, read as the reverse complement.
TGCTCCTGGGTATTGTGAAGGTATTCGTATTCGTGAGGCTAAAACAGAAGCATTTGCTGTTAAAGATCACAGAGGAGAATGTGAGTTTTCAGTACATTCTTGTTTATAATTGATAAACACTTTCAATAAAATTCAGATGACTGTCTTAAATGGGTTGCTCTATTCTAACTCAGCATTACTTGTGTAATTTTCAGTATACAAGAAACATTATCCACCTGCTTTGCATGATGAAGTTTGGAGACTGGACAGAATAGCAAAGGAAGGAGCTCTGCACAAAAAATTGGTTAAGGCACAAATTGTAACGGTTGAAGATTTTCTTCGGCTTCTTGTTAGGGATCAACAGAAGTTGAGAAATGTAAGAATCTTTACTGTTTCCTTAAGACATATCATGGGAAACATCTTCTCCTTTCACTTCACACGATCTGTATTGACTTTTTAGTATTTGTTTCCACTTCAATGTTCACAATGTAGATCCTTGGAAGTGGAATGTCCAATAGGATGTGGGATAACACTGTGGAGCATGCTAAGACCTGTGTGTTGGGTGGGAAGCTTTACGTTTACTACACAGATGCAATCCACAGCACTGGAGTAGTTTTCAACCATATTTATGAGCTCAAAGGCCTCATCACTGATGGACAATTCGTCCCCTTGGAATCTCTTACTCACAGTCAAAAGGTTAGTTGTCTGCATTCAGAGATTCTTGCCATGATTTACATCGCTTAGTTTATGAAATTTCTAGTTTTCAATTCATATAGTGTGACAAGCAATTCCACGGACAGGTTTCAAAATGAATTAGCTGATGTTTCAGTAGCTTGATGTTTTGACAGCAACCTATTGTATATGATATTAACTAGACATTAACAATTGAGACACAGAAGTTAACCACAACCAGAAGCAGAACATGATGCTCAGTCAGTTTGTATAATGCAACGCAGTGAAGAGTCACACTACAAATTGCCAGTTGCTGTTTCTGATTAACAGATCATCAGCAACTTTAATCGCTGAATGTTTAGTCAAATACCTTTACACATAAGATGCCTTAAATCAGACGCCTAGTTGTAGCAGTTTGGTTGCCACGTTCCTTGTGTTGCATGATTAAACATGCCTTTAGTGACATGGACTCCACAACTTAGGAGTGAAAAATTACATCCAGAGTCTTTACAATGAAATTGACGTATTCATGTTGAATCTTTTCTACAGGTTTCAGTGGATTCGCTAGTGAAGCGAGCATATGAAAATTGGCATCAAGTCGTAGAATATGATGGCAAAGTCCTGAACTCCCTAGCTAGTTCTAAGAATGGAAAAGGTGCTTCATTTGCACCTATAGCGGACACAAATCACTATAGCACTTCTAACCAAAACAGGCAGCAGCAGTATATCTCAGCAGAGCCAGTTCCACCAAGCCAAGCTATAAATAGCCACCCATCAGCTCCTCAGTTGATCGAATTTCCATTTGTGAGGTCAGATAATAATGCTGTCATGACCTTAAATAATTCACAACCAGCGTTTGCTGGTGGCATGGATCACATGACAATTGGAACTCCTGGAGTTGGGGAGGTTTATTTGTCAGGAGACTGGTCTCGGCCAAGAAATGGGCAGGGAATGGAAGACTTCTTCGCTGAAGAAATTCGTCTTAGGAGTTCAGAGATGTTAGAGAGTGATGACATGCAAAGGCTGCTAAAATCATTTGGCGTGGGAAGTGCTTTTGGTCATTCTGATGACGCTTGTTACTCTTACAGCATTCAAGCATATGATCCTCAGGTGGACCAAGCGTACACACAGGCACGCGGGAGGGGATCAGGGAAAGCTGTTGTTGGATGGCTTAAGCTGAAAGTAGCATTGCGGTGGGGGATATTTATAAGGAAACAAGCTGCAGAGAGAAGAGCTCAACTAGTTGAGCTTGATTGAGTTGAATGTTTTGATCTAATTTAACCTTAAAATCACTGAGATTGTATCTGTATTCTGCATTGATGCAGTTGGATTTTTTATTGATGATCCTTTTGATTGTTTAGAGACGAGGGTGACTATTTTAAGTTGTGTAGATGAAACTTATCAGATGTATTATAACTCCATGTTTTGGTTTTCTTTGCCTACATGCCCTCGTAGGCCAAACAAAGCAAAGGTGAAGAACAAGAACAAAGAAAGATATACCAGTTTTTGCAGCCAAGCAGTGTTTGTTTTCTTATGTTTCTTTTGAGTTTGCTTTATGTAAGGAGATGCCGAAGTCTTGTTTTTTTCCTTGAGCTAGGAGAAGAGATTGGTTACCCTGCAGTGTTTCAGAGATTGAACCCGACTTTTTAATTCCTAATACTCCAGAGATTCAACCCCAACTTCTTTTTTTTTTTTTTTTTTTGATAAGCATATAATTTTATTAAAAAACCAGGAAAAATTTTAAATAATGATGCCAGTTAAACCCAAGCCAATAGGCCTCCCCAGAAAAAATACCAACCTAGGCAAACTCATGTTAAGTGAAAAAACCTTGAAAGAAACAACGATCGCAGAACCAGAAACCAAGAGCAGAAGATAAGAAAAGAAATGTGCAACCGAGGCTCCAGCTAGATCTAGGAGGAAGGACTATGAATCATCAACTAGTTTGGAGAGAAGCATATTCTCTTTCCGATAGAGTTCGAGACCAATTTAAATTCCAGCACCAATCAAAATTGTCCCACCAACCAGTCCTAACTATGCAGGCGTCTTTGCAATCAAAGATGGAAAAAGATCAGGAAATAGACTTTTCAAAGGTTGATCTGAAATCCAACTGTCCTGCCATAATTTGATAAGATTTCCATTCTCCACACTACAGCCAATATTAGCTTGTATTAAATTTGATGCATTATCATTGGAGAGAGCAGATGAATATATTCCTTTCCAAATTTCAGATGAGCCTCTAATTGATTGGGATTAGGATTTGATAATGCTATGAAACGAGTATTTGCCCTTCAGCTGCTCAACTTTTGACATCAAAGTCACATGCTAGATTGATGCAACAACCTGTTCGATGAAAGATCTATTTCTTCCAACTTAACCCAAAAGAAGCAAATTTTAACAACTCATATCCATATTAAAAGTCCCATGGAATTCTTTCGTTTTTTTGAACTTTCAGGTAGGCCCTTGAAAAGTTATCGTAGAGTGAACATGCACCGTGTTCAATACCCCTCTAGTGCAGAGAGCAGATATCCTGCCATGCAACTTCCTTGTCACATTACTATATAATATCAAATGTGGAAGAAACTTACAGAAGCAATATTGAATGGATATATTAGTCCAGGTAAAAGGTATACAAACAGCAATAGAATAAACAATTTACAGATAGAAAAAGCATGAAACAGAACTTAGAAAATGCCTCTACTATGAAAAAGGTTATAAAGGGATACCATTTATCAACAGGAATATATGGGAGACATAAGAAAGAATCAAGAAACTAGATTTTCTGCTATCAATATAAAGCAGGAACTAACTCTAGTAACAGAGAAAAATAAAGAAAGGGGAATAAGAAAGCACATCCAGGGCAACGAAACAAGGGTGGTGGAGAGAAAGAAAAACAGAAATTTTAGAAAAGCAATTACAAGAAGGTACAAACTCCTCCAGAAGAGGACTGGACTTGGGTTGCTGAGGTGGCTGGCCCTGCTTCCCCACAAATCAGCTGCAGAAAATGCTCATAGACATGATCCAAGGGAGTATGGATCAAATCCGAACTCTCCGTCCATCAGCATTGATTCATTTTGCTCCTGCTTCAAATACACTAGCCAGTGTCAAAAAAAAAATCAAGAAACAAAAACAAGCTGGTGCTATTTAGAATATATTCTAATGTAGATCTACGCAAACATTAGTAATAAGAAAATGATAACAAATTTTAGAAATGTGATGGTTATAGTCTTTCCCACACGTGCACCTCGAATCATCCACTGCCAAGTTTGCAGTTGATTATCAATAATGCCAATAGCTAAAATTATGATGACTCGAGGAACTTAGAACACAAAAATATCACATTCTTTCACTATTTGGCTCATGTTGAAATTTCTTAACTTACAAGTAGTTCGTAAGTTTCTAGAAAGAGACCGCAATAGCATAACCATTTTGAAAGAAAGGTTAACTCTTCTTTAATAGTTTAATCATGCTATTATTTTCTGGTCTAGCTTCATGCCACACACATCAGATCAAATGAAAGGGTTTCTACTATTCCCATCAAGTTTTACATAATGATCTCTCATGATTCATTTGCATCTCAAAGACAATGATTAATTGAGGGATTGAATGGTTTTAAGCTTCATTACAACAAATCTAATAATGCTACATAAACATAAATATTAGAATTTCAGGAATTTAGTTAACAATTTTAATGTGTCAAATTACTTTAAAACAGAAGTATATTTCATGCCACTTTCTAAATACTAGCACTCGCATTTCCTGAATTCAATCTAAGCTGATATGCAACTGGGATCTTCTAACCAAGTGAAACTAACAACTATCAATGCTCCTTAAAAAATTTTACTTCAGAACATATGCTATAAGTGGCAACCAAAAAATTTATCGAGGTATTTGGAACTTGCACATAAAATGAGAGAAGACAGGTGACACATGTAATGTTAGTTATGCCCCCAGGCCCCAAGAAACAGTCCCACCTTCCCACTAAACCTAGAATAATATTTTGCAGTTCAATTGGCCCAATACTCAGCAAACGATCAGGAAAAACACATCATATGAATTAGGAAAGCAAACATTCGTCCATACCCGTTTGATCATAGCATTCATTATATCATCCAAAGATTCGTAGTTATTTTGAGCAAAACCGTTCTGGGACTTTGTTTGCTCCAGGAGATAGCTCTCCCTAGCCCTCAATTTTGGGTCCAAAGAAGACCTTTCAACTTCAGTGTGCTGAAAAATTGATGGAGACTGGTCAACCAGAGGTGCATCAAACTTCTTTCTTTGGTCCATACTCGGGCTCAATGAACCTGAAACACCATTGCCAGTAACCAAAGCGTTTATGGTGCCAAATGAGTTACTTAGGTTGGGGTTGTAATCCTGGCCATGCTCTTCCCACCTACGTCTTGAATTGTAACTTGTATTCTGAACAGCATTGCCAGTAAAACCTGTTTGCCCCTGCATGTCTACTCCGGTACCCAAAGGTGCTGTAAGCACATTGGAAGAAGAAAAATCATTTGGATTGTTAACGATCTGAGAGTTTGCAGATGACATATTGTCCCTGAAGTTATTAGTAGATAAAGCATCCTGACTAAAGGGTTCACTTAAGGGCAATGCTGTGGAAAACCTGCATAATTGTACTGCACCCTGCCAATTTTCATTAGATCTGCTATTATCCAGAAAATTTGAAGAACCATGGATACCAACATCAAAAGAATCCTGATTCAATGAAGGCACAGTAAGAGAAGACTGAGATCCAAAAGCTACACTACTTTGACTTCGTTGGGGGTGCCCTTGTAGCATCAGAGGATTGCTTGAGGAACCAGTCACAGGATTGCTTAGACTACTAATAGTTACTCTGGCATCTGAGAAGCCGTTTTCAAGTGCAAAGACTGATGAATCATCATTGCTATTAAACTTTCCAATGTGGGCACTGGATTTGCTCTGCAGCTGGTTGGGCTCCAGTGATGATGGAATACTTTGAAAGAGATTCACACCTTGGCTTGCTGGCAAAAGAGATGGCTGCAGCTTTCCCAGAGTGTTAATGGAATTGCTCAGGCTTTGCGACTGACCTGGCTGAAGAAGGCCAGAAGAAGCTATGCCTCTCAGTGTTAAACCAGAAGGGGAGTTTAATCTACCAAGCATACCACCTGGATGATACGATGACATAGATGTGCTGGACAACCTTCCTGGTCCACTCAAAGTGCGAAAATCTCCAAATCCATCCAGTGATGCCATTCGCAAGTAAGAGGGGTCTTTAACTCCAAATGCAGCAGCCATATTGGCTTGCTGGGATGCTGTGGTGCTGATTCTTTTCAGGTAAAGCCGATATTTCTGTCATGAAATGCGAAACAATAAGCCTCAAAAAAACCAAACAACCCAAATTCCTTGAATTTTCATGATTCATGGTTAAGGTTTGAATTTTATCAGGCACATTAGGTTGCAGCATTCACAGCTGGATTAGTCATTAGCTATCCATACACTTGAGGCCTAGCTCAAGTGGCAAGAGCACTTTGCTCTTGAAGTGTTGAGGTCATGGGTTCAATACCCCTCCCCTCACTAGGCATGTGAAACCCACCCTTGGTGGTAGTTCACAAAAATGCTTTTCAAATACTAACTACTAACCGCCCCCTCCCCGTTCCAATGATACCGGGTCTTGTATCAAGTCCAAAAAAAAAAAGTCATTAGCTATCCATAATCTAAAATGAAATTCTCTTACTAGGTTTGATCTTCATTTGTTTCACAGAATCCCCGAAGATATGCCAAATTTTTCTAAATGCATATGGCCACATTTTTAATCCCATAGATGCCCAAATTTTTTGTTGTTCTAGGGCCAAATAAATTTATATGTATTCCCGTATAAATTATCCCACAGACATCATCGTAAAGTTTTGTGAAACAAAAAAGAAGAAATGGAAAAATTTAGAACCTGCAGATGGCTTGCCACATTTTCCCTTGTAAGGCCTTCAACATTCATTAGGTCAAGAATTTTCTTTGGGACAGCCTCTGCAAATAACCCACGTGAAAGTGAAAGTTAAAGAAATAACAAAAAGGATGGCAATTACTAGAACAAAAATGTATGACATCACTTCCATGTAAAGGAACTCACTATCAAGGCCCAATTGATTGACAGCTGCAACAAATTTCCGATGCAACTCCACAGACCAAACTACCCGGGGCTTCTTCTGAGCCCCAGATTCATCAGTGTCATTTACATTCTCTTCACCCTCTTCTTCCTCATCTTCATCTTGGTCCTTACGTTTCCGATTCCCTTTTCCATTCTGATCTGCACTACTACTTGATGACACTCCTTGTCCACCTTCTGCTGCTCCATCAAGAGGTTTGTCTTGATTTGGGGACCTGTTCTGATCCTTTGGTTGCAGCTTTCTTCTCCTAATCACATGTTGCCATATGTTCTTGAGTTCTTCAATCCTAACAGGCTTTAGCAAGTAATCAACAGCACCATGTGTCACTCCTTTATACACAAGCTCCTTATCACTGTGTGCTGATAACACTGCAGCAAATATTGCAGGCAATAATTATGTTCAAATCTAATCTATCCACTGTTTTGAAAGAAATTTCTATCAGTCCTTAAGCTAAAAACTCTGGAGTAATTAAGATACAGAAGTTCTGAACTTTACAACAAAAATAGGCATTGTATGAAATCCAAGAAAAACCACCACCTTAATTAAAATTCTTCCGGATTGTTCAACAACAACTATAATCGCAAAATGAAAGTCAAGATCATTCACTATTAAAAAGAAAGAGATCTTTTGCTTACTAATAACTGGTAGGTCCATTTCAAGCCCTACTAGCTCAAGCAGCTTGAAGCCATCCATATCAGGCATGTTAACATCACTGATAACCAGGTCATATTTGTTTCTGTTTTCTCTAAGCATTTTCAGAGCCTGGATTGCTTGATTGGTTGTTGTAACTGCAAAAATCATTAATGACATGTAAGAAAAGAAAGCCAACTCCAAAACAGTCAGGACCTAAAACCCATGTACTATAATTACATATCATTTTTTTTTTTTTGAACATTATAATTACATATCAATTTATATGTACTAATAAAACTGTCAAAACACAAAATTCCATAAAAACAAAATCTAATAATTGGCAGGAGCCAGACAACTCTACTGTGTTAAAACAAAAACAAAATTGAAAATTTACTTATAATAACCAGAGAATTAAAAACCCAAGAATCACAAGAAAAAAAAAAATTGAACTTGAAGCCAACATGAAGGTTAAATCATAAATACAAACCATGCACACAAACAAATAAAACAGACCACCTTAACACAGTTTTTAATGTAACAATTAAAAATATAAACAAAAGCACTCCCAGGGAGAAACAGACACAAAAACTCACATGGAAAAACAGACAAAGCCATGTTCCAAAATCAAGGGAAAAAAAAATTAGAAAGATGGAGAAGCCAATAACAGAATGAAACAGAAATATATACCCTGATAGTGGCATTTCTTGAGCAACGTCTCCAAAACTTTAAGGCAAATTGGGTCATCATCAACAGCTAAAACACGCATACCCACCGGAAACTTGTCTTCACCAGCAGTTCTTTTGTCTTCTACAGTCATTTTTTAATCGAACAACTTGAAAGAAAGAACTACAGGCAAAGAAAAGAAAATGAAACAGAGAAGCCACAGAGATTAAAAGAAAAAAGACAAAAAAGAATTCAAAAAGTTGAGAATTTTCTTAAGAATGAAATTGAAAGTCGTGTTGTTTGAGCCTTTCTAACAAAACCCAGATGACAAAAACATAAAAAGAACGAAAAAGATACAAACTGTAAAATGGGTATGGATCAAAAGAAGAAACAGAGAGAAC